>OX632356.1:23899099-23926599 GCA_951751655.1 Ophion costatus
TGTGTGTGTGTTCATAGACATGCGGAGGCGGATACATTTTCCCGCGAAAGGTTCCCGCTTTCAGACTTCCTTGTACCGAATCCCGAGAAGTTCGAGTGTACCATAACCAATGCAAAGATCCTCCTGGTGCTTCTACCTAGCATCGATGATGATGCGAACTTCAGGCAGTGCTCTCGTACGTACGTGGATGCTGCAAGAAGATTGCGCCAATGTGTATCGTCATTGTTGTCTTTTTTTCGGATCAGTACTGATGATATCGAGGGTGTCGTGCCTTCTTGCAACGCACCGCTACACCATTGGTCCTGTAGGACTTTTTTCCTTTCACCCTTTTCGGCATATCTCGACGATCGAGTTTTTGCCTCGGCGAGGTCCAGGGGTTTCATCCCTGGAATGCGCGTCGTCATCGATGCATCTCTTTTTTGGTACGATAGGGGTATTTATTTTTTTATTGTTTTCGCATGCGTTTTTTATTCCAAGTGCTCCGATGGAACTTATGGAAACGACAGGGTTAATGTCCCTTTATAAATTTTCTCAATTTAATATTAATGTCCTTTGATATTATTCTAATATTAATTATTCTTTTATACTTTACACTTGAATTCATCAATTATACATTAAGTAATTATGCGTAAATTAATATATAAAATGTTGGGCTTTTTTTTTAATTGACCCAAATGATGTATAAACATCACAAAAATGGTATAGGCTAATTCCGGGGGAGTTGGCCATAACCCGAGTAGAAATCTTGCTCTGGCTACAAGAAAGACCTGATCAGACTTCCCGATTTCTTTTTCCGGCGATCAGGATTCTTGATCAAGCCTTGATCATTTTCGAAATGCAAACCCTGACTTCGGTCTGATCAGGGTAAACAACGAAGGCCTGATCAGGGTAAAAATGAAGGCCTGGCATGCAGTTCGAAGAGAGAAGTTCGCTGTTGCGTCGGAAACCTCCACCTCATTACATTCTTCATTGCACTGCCAAAAACATTTAATGTTTTAATTAAGTTTAATTTAAGTATATATATATATATATATATATATATATATATATATATATATATATATATATATATATATATATATATATATATAACCATTCATTCAATTAAGTAAATAAATGTTTGTCTCTATGAAAATTCTATTTAATTTAAAAAAATTAAATAGATCAATTTAGTGGATTTAACTAAATAGTTTTACGCTACTAATTTTAAATACAAAGGAAACCGAATCACAGATTTATTAGCAATAAATAAAATATTAGGAATAATAAAAAATGTACGCATAGAGTGGACAATATGCCTCGACGTTTTGACGACGCGCTAGTATATACAGTTCGTCTGGTGTTTGATAAAAAGTTAGGCGTGTAAAAGACGCCGAACTGTATATAGGTCCAGTTACTTGATGACTGCTTGAAGCCAACCGGATGAGACGAATTGAATCAAGCCGTAAGTCCAGTTGCCTGACCATCGTCTGGAAGTTGTCTGATCAGGCAAATTTATGCAAGCCGTAGACCCGGTTGCCTGATTATCGCCTGAACCTGGCCGGATGAGGCAACTGGAGGCTACTGTAAATCCACTTGTCTGACTATCGCCTGAAACAGGCCGGATCAGGCAAATCAAGACACACGTAAATAAGGCCTCCGTGCTACAACGTGATCAAGCCTGGATCAAATGTCAGGCCAGCCTGACAATACTTTTACTCGGAAAGGGAGAGATGGCCTATAGAAATGTTTCATCGAACCGGGCACCAGATTTCACCTGTTACTGCTTAATTCGCTTCGCGTCCTACGCAGGTGGCAGTGTACGGGCAAAAATTCTCCAAAAAATGTTAAGTGAGTAAAATCCTTTTTAATTGTTCTATCTACTGCTAATTTTGTTTGAAGGTTTCATGTTTTACATTGTGGTGATGTTATTTTGTAAAAGTAATGCATACTTTTGTATTTCTTGAATAGTTCACGAACAGTGCTTTGTTGTAATCTCAAGATTTCGCATGCGTTGTTTTTACTTGTTTACATTTTAGATGTGGCGATCTCCTCGGAGATTAGGAGAGATGGCCACGTACAGACGGTGTATAATGGCCATAGCATTAGTTGTAATGTGCTCAAGTCATTCATTTATTCTACATTTGTTTCAGATGCCTAATAAGTACACGAGAAAAGCAATTGCTCTACGAGGAAACTGGACTTAAGAATCATTAAAAGCAGCTATTGGTGGTGTAGAAAATGATAAATTGTTGGTTTGTGCGACCGCTAGAACCTACCGAATACCTAGAAAGACCTTAAAAAGACGATATACGAACAATGACGAAAAATGTTGCGGACAAAATTACAAAGAAACTCGTCTCATCGAAGACTGGCTTCAGCGAATAGTATGTCAACTTTGGGTACCCAAAATGTATACTGATTTCGATAATATGTGTTTTAGATGTGGCCAAACGAAAAAAAAAGAAAGAATCGAAACATAAAACCAACGAGAAAACGGAGAGCATAATGCTGGGTAACTGACCATCTCACCTCTACTCCCATGGCCATCACACTCGGATACTCCGGGAAAGATGGCCAATCGTGATTTTGAAATAATAGTAATTTTAACCCTTTACAGTAATCGGGGGTTGAATCAACCCCAGCCGTTTTTCGACATTTTTTTCTATATTAAAAATTACACGACTTGCAAATAATCAGCATGGTATTACACACAAGGGTTGAAAATGCATTGTAGTGTTTTTTTTCAATTTTTCAATTATTTATCACTCTCCAAACTTGATTAAACCCCCAATGACTATTACGTCACAATCTGGACGTGTGACTGACAAGGGTTACGGCTGATTTGATAGGAGTATGTTTTAATTTTGTAAGTTATCTTAAAGTTAAATGTTCAAAGTTGAATTACAAATGAAGTTAAGTTAAGACACGCCTGTACTTTTATTTCGACAGATTCTTGAAAAAACGGTGGCTAACTTCCCCGGACTTATCCTACGGAAGGAACGCAAACATGAGCCACATAGATGTAACGCCTTAATATTGGAAGGTTGAATAAGTTCTCGCTGTTTTTTTTCGTGAAAATAATCACTTTATTAAACAAAAAAATATTCCTAAGGCTTTCAAACGTTTCGAAACTGTTGTGTGATAAACACCTAATTATTCTGCAGGTTCAGCTAGCAGCAATTTCCCACGAATACTCTTTTCTTGGCACGTTTAACATGTTGACATTAACATGACGTGCAACATTTGACATGTTTAACAATATGAAAAAAAGTTGTTTACATTCCGGCGAAATGACATACACTGTATTTCAAGCTTGCTTGTGGTACTTCTTTATGGATGCGTTGCCATGTTAAGAAATAACACCACTCTAGGATTTTGGAAAAATTGTTTTTCGTTACTTCAAAAATACTTTGGGGTCATAAAAACAATATGCAATTGGTCCTGAGGTTTTTCTTTTTAAAGGTTCAATTATCGATTTTTTTCAACATTCAACTTTTTCAAACTGGGAGGACGGATTACTTGAACACCTTTGCATGGTTCGATTTAAAATTTTAATAGTAGCTTCACAATTACATTCTCTATAGGAGTACATAGTCGTTTTTTGATTGAATGTAAACTTTTTTTATAAACAATGTACTGGTTATTTTTTGGGCAAAATATCGATTTATTTCTGTCAAAGTGCGCCATTTTTTCAAAATTTGATTTAAAAAAATCCCTATAGTCCCATACCCAATAATATATACATTATATTTTTTTTGGTTTTTGTTCCAGGTCTTATACTTTACGAGAAAACCGTCCTTCCGTGAAGCTATTTGTAAAAAACCCGTTTTTCAAGATGGCCTGTCGCCGCCATTTTGGATGAAAATTATAATAATTTTTCTTGTTTACACATTAACACGTGTTAAATGAACCCTTTGAGAAGAATTCCTATTCCATTTTTCAGATGGTGACGCCATCAGTTGGAAAACTGCGAGAACTTATTCAAGGTCTTAATATTAAAAATACGAATGGCCTTTGATACTTTAATCTCAAATTAATGAATTATACTTAATTTCATATTACCAGCATCAATGTCCTTTGACCGAACATATTTACCGCTAAAAATCATATCCTTCGGAGTTGATCTGTGACACGTTTGATCCTAAGCAGCACGAGGACTTAACCCAAGGTCGACGATAGCCCACATTATCCGGATGACCACCAAGTCTCGTACGCAGGCTCACTACTTACTTTTTCATCCCCCTGCGAGTGTGACACTTCCGAAACGCTTTCGCAGTCGCGCGATTGTGAACACCGAAGAGCCAAGCCCGACTCGTTCGTTTCACTGTGAACCATTCGCTACACAAGGATCCTCTTGCGTACCACTTTAACAGGAAAAGCCTCTATGCGCGTAACCGCTATAACTGAACTCTGGCACTGGCCTACGGGCATAACGATCCGTATAACCGGCTCGTAGGACTGTTTGCACAGTACAGCACGCGGAGTGCAGGGGAGTAACAGCGTTGTACGGAGTAAGTGTACAACGCTATATGGGTGTGCAACTGACAGGCGTTGGTGGGACTTTGATACCCGCGGAAATCCAATTCCAAACGCGAAATATATACATCGAACCTCGCGCCCTCTACTCTCGCGTATGTAAACTCTTTACACGTGTGCAGGCAGGCACACGAGTGCAGAGTGCCGGCAGGCGCCGGACGTTATTGCGTCGTGATGTAGCGCTTGCTGGCGTGTGTGTACATGTGTGCGTGTGTGCGTGCGCGCGCGCGTGTGTGTGTGAATTTTTTTTCTCGCTCGAATCGTTGCCGTTGTGGACAAGGTGATGCTTGGAATAACTTTAATTTGAAAATGGTGATACTTCTCTACAGGTGATTTTGAAGACATTGGAGCTGACGTAATGTCGAGTATGGGGAAGAGGCACTAACGAGGACGGCCCTCAGATCGCCTTCGAAATCACCTTTCTTTCATATGGTTAGGTATAGATATGTGCCAATTGACACGTCGGTGCCCGAAACGTTTTCAATGATTTCTGCGAATTACCGAAAACCGTTAAATACGTACTTAATTTCCCGTGGAGCTTTCGACGCTCCGAATTTCTTTTTCATCCCGGACATATTCCGAAGTTGTTATTATTCGTCATGTTTCAATGGACGTTCGCATCCGTTGGAATGGAAAACTGCGAATGGATAAATAGGATCGAGGGTAGAGAAGGGATGAAATGGGATGGAAGTTTGTGCGATTAGAATTTCCCGGAGCGTACAATTTAGAACGCGTGTGATCTCCATTTCGTTGCTATACTTTCTTTTTTCCGTGACACGGTCTGTGTTTGAGGGATTCACTTTCAGTCTTTGGCGCATATGTGCGTGCCTCAGCGTTTATGTTATCAATATTGTTGGAGTCCCGTTACTGGGGGCGGCGCGTCACACTGTACACACACTGCGAGGAATTCCGTACTGCATCGCCGGCTGGCTGTTATGTAAAAAAATTTTTTTCAATCTTTTTTCAACCAAGTATGCAAGGTGATCTCAATGGTTTTCTCCTTTTTGCATTCTTCCCGAGGGCCTGATGAAAATTGACGGCGTCAATTTATATATAACTGAGTTTGCAATTCTCGGAAAAATGCGATGCACTAGTGCATTAGGCAAGAGAGACTGTCAACGAAGGGCCCCTAGGGAACTCGAAACAGCGAAGCGATGAGTGTGGGATATCACCCCACACTCGCGTGGGATACAATTTCCACTTTTGTGTGCCTTATTCGCCCGCACGTATGTAGGATATACGTCAGAGGTGTGATATGATCCCACACTTGGCGTATGGTATGACCCCACATTTGGCAGGGGTATGCCCTCACATTTAGCGTGGAGCATGATCCTACACTTGGCGTGGGGTGTGCCTCCACATTTGACCGGGGTATGCCTTCACATTTGGCGTGGGATATGATACCACACTTGGCGTGGGGCATTCCCACACATGTGGTGGGGGTATGATCTCACATTTGGCGTGGGATACGACTCGACACTTGGCGTTGGTCGAAGCCCTCCGTGTATGGTTCCTCTGTACACAAGTGTGGGTTTTACTGCATATAGATGTGGATTTACCCCACACAAATACGGGAAGTCGGCCATGGCGTAATACCCTAAACTCTGTTATCGCTGGACCCGGTGGGGTAAAGCTCGCATTTGCGGGTGGGTGGAAAAATTAACCCACCCTTGTACGTTCTATTGTCCAGTGCCAGCGTTGAATCTGACCTACACGTGGATAGGCTTTTCCCTACGCCTAAGTGGACTTTACCACACTTGTTACCTCTTTCATCCTTCTCAATACAAACACTTTTTTTCGATGTTACGGAATTTTTTTCTCTCCGCGGAGAAGACGGAGTGTACAAAAAATGGAAGGCCGAAACATGAGCGTGCTGCTTGAACGCTGGTCCTTATTGCACGCAGAATGTCCCATATTAATGCAAGCACATTTACGTACATTTATGGTGCGAGGGAATCCTGGCATATGCTGTTTGCAGTTGAGCGTGTGTGCCACTCTACCGGCCGATAAGGTAAACATACGCTTTTCGCTCACACTCGTATATTCAACCCTTCGAGTAACCTCGTCGCCCCCTTTCGCTACCTCTCTGCAGCGACGTATCGTGCGATAAAATCTTTGGCTTTTGAGGGCGCGGAATGCGAAGGTTTCATTTTAAAATATACACCTGTCGATCTCACGCTCGATTTTCAATTTTTTCCCTCCTTTTTTCTTTCTTCGTCTCCGCCTTTCTCTTCGATCGTCAATTTTACTCGATAGATGGAAAGAGTGTATTATAGTTCGTATCGTTGCATTTAGTGTCGGAAAATTTTATCGTCCTTGCTCGAACCAACGAATTTCGCAATATTTTTACGATATTTCCACAAGTTATCGGAGCTACAATATATATGAAAGTTACGATCTAAAAGGCAAAAAATACAAAATTCTTGTCACAATCAACGAACATTTAATATTTTTAATTTCTACATACCGGGTTACTAGAAACGTAACAGTTCGTTTTACTTAATCAAAAAGTCATAATTATGCTTCCAAATTTTTTTATGGCGGCGGTAGTGAAATTCAAGCTTTTGAGTCGAAATATTGACTTAATAATTGGGCCTCAAACTAAATATAATGTATAAATTATTTATAGCTCAGCCGGTGGGACCTGGTTTCCGGAGACCCGTAAAAAAGTATAGGTCAGGATAACTCATGATAGCTTTATCTGAAATGAAAAAAAACCAATTTTTTTCTGTTCATAGATAAGTATAGCTCGTGGTGGAACGAAAGATTTTTTGAAAAATTGGAATTTGAATTTTTGGCAGAGTTGTATGAAAAATAGTTAAATTTTTAGTACAATTTACAATACATATAGCCTTGTAAAATTAGTTGCAATCGAAATAAAAACGTTCGTTCAAATTCGGGGAACTCCCAAAGGCTCTCTCTCTCTCTCTCTCCTAGGCTCTTACTGACTTCAAACTTTGGGAGAATATTCTTGACATATTGTACTATATCGTACTACAATAAATTGTACTATAATACAATTACTGTACTATTATTGTACTATAATTTTATTATAGTACAATTTTTTTATTATAGCACAATTTTATTATTGTAAAATTATTGTACTATAATAAAATTATTGTACTCTATTGTACTATAATAAAAATTAAAAAAATGATTTTTAAATGTTTAAACCCACGTAACCCCTTAAGGCGGGACATCCCTGCGACGGGTAAAAAATAGATTTTTTTGCCTTTTCTCGAAGCACAGATATTCAAGAATATTCGGAAAAAAATCCCGTTAAAATAATGAAAGTTGAACAAGTTACAAATGATTTAGTTAGAGTAGAGGAACGAATTTTGTCGACCTGGCCGGAATAACAACTCTAGCTATAATTTACCGATTTTTTATTTTAAACAACCAAAATTTCCGTAATGTCAGTACCTATCATTGTACGTAGTGGTTTTTTTTGTAATTAAGGATTTTTAAGCCCCTGAATATAAGTAAACATTTCGCAAAAATTACTTTTTGTTTAACATCCACCATTTTGTGGGATTTCTTTATTTCGAAAAAAACGGCTAAGTACACAGAGAACTACATTTATATACATTCTTAAAGATTTTTATATTCATTTTTCAGGCCAAACATCCTCAAGTTATCGATCTGTTGGACCACATTTTTTATACAGAGGTTCTTTTATACCTCAATAACGTTGATGATTTGATTTTATAAAAATAAAAATGTACACAAAATAAGTTCAGTGTATGCTTCATAACATACTTGTTTTTTCAAAATTCTAAATAAATAATCTAGTAAACAAAAAAATCGGAAACAGACCTTTTTCGGCCCGTTGCGTTGCAGTGGTGTCCAGCCAAAATGAATTAAATTAAAAGTTATAATAAAAATCCTAATGCTTGGATTTTTTACAACAACGGTCGAAAAAACAGAGGGAGCGACACAACACATCATTCCAAAACTTCATATTTCGTAAGCGGAGCTTCAAGATGGAAAATGCTAAATGGAAGAAAATTTCATTTGGTGTATGACCTTATTTTTAGTTTCCCGACTAGAAATTGACGTTGGGTTTTTGTACAGTTCATTGCTGGGTCAACCCAATTCCTTGTTGGGTCATTATCGAGCTTCCCTATCAGGTTCTTAATAGAGTGTGTAACGATCTTCTAGGGTTTTCTTTGGGTTTTGTCAGGTTTTGCCTCGGGTAAGCCCAATTTTTTGTTGGGTTCTTATCGGGCTTCATTAACCGGTCCTACCATTAACCCACTGAAATCAGTAGCGTTGCATGGATTTGGGTTGGGAATTTTTTAGAACGTTATAACAATAGGAAAAAATCGGGAATGAGTTGGTAGAAAAATAACCTACCCTTCATTGATTGCATTCACAATTTATCGTTTTTGTTTGGTTTTATTTATTTATGCTTACATGTAAGCAAGAACACTTTTGATTAATTTTTAAATCACATATTCATTTTTTGATTAAAGATAGAGGAACTAAAGAATACAAAATAAATTGCTGAGTACGGACACAAAGCATTACAAAAAATAAAATGTCTCTACGCTTATCAAAATATATATGTGAAAAACTTGATGAAAAATTAAGTTCCGAATAAAAATGAAAAAAATTCCGAATAAAAAAATTAGAAAAGTTCTACAAGGAAAAAAAAATCTAATAAGATCCACTTATTATTGCCATATCTATCAAAAATGTATTTGTATATCTATTTATTATTGCGAAGTATAAGGTTTATATGTTCATCTATGACCCATGTGGTTACCCCTAAATAAACATTGTTGGGACCTTACATCATTACCTTATCCAAAACCCAGATGGGATAACCCTGTTAAAACGTCAAAAGGACGTTATCGGTACTTCCCATCGCAGGGTTGTCCCAATACTATCTTTATCAGGACCTTGGGAGGCATTCCCTATTTGGGGTTCACCTGAAAAGGTACGTATGCCGTATTTCTAATCGGGTTTTTCTAGTCGGGTGCTCGATAAAGTTCTGATGATCGACGAGGTCCCATTTTTAAAAAGATGTGGCGATCTCGACATCTCCGAACCGCCCCCACCTGCATGAACCTCGGTGCCTCCATTCGATGACCCTCTTCGAACTATGCAAGATTGTAAGAAAAGTTGTCTCCTAAGTCCGATAGGCTAGAAAATATTTCTACTGCTAATAGTTGTTGCCTCACCCCGTATGATTCCATGCAGTACGCGAGTATTACCGTATGTATACTGTTTCGAGCGTAAAACGGAAGGACGAATAAGCAAGATCAATAATTATTCGCCGCATTGTTCCGCACTCACGAACAGCCTCAATTAATAAACGCTCGCGTACTCGTTACCGCGTCATAACACCTGGTCTAATGTTTTGAACACAGCTTTTTTTTAAATATAATCTGTCTGTTGATTATATTGTTTTGCTGTTGTTTTGATTCTTCATTGTCTCTAGCACATCTAGAAAAAGGTGTCGTTATAAATAAAAACAACCTTGTCAATATTATTGATATGAACATGAGAATTTAATTAAATTCTCAGATGCAGAGTTTTCTTCATTCTCCACATCAGAGAATGAAATACGTAAATTTTTTTAAATCCGCTTTTGTTTACACTTTAAAAAATCAGGGAAATCTGTTGATTAGTATACGACTGTATTAAACTTTAATAGAATGTCAAAATTAGACGTAACGGTATTTCCTGTAGTTCCATGGCTCGTTCACATACAAGCGCTTATTAAAAAAAAACCTTGATGTATAAACGACCACCTTGCTAAGATATTAGTGCAGCAGCCACCGACTGATTTTTTTATTGATTAATAACAGGCTAAATCTTTGTGACCTCGTTCGGTTCGACGAGACGCCCAAGTTTTTCCTCCGCGGAAAATCTGGAGGGGGTATGTAATGTACTGCGCAGGCGTTGAACATGTCGATTTGGTAGGAAAAAAAAATTGATGACTAACAGCAAATGTTTATTGGAATGTTGGCATAATAGTAAAATGATGTCGGAAAAGCAATTGTCCTACAAATTGGATGGTATGAGTGGAGGGTCCTCCACCTCGAATATGTCAAAATAACAAGTGAAAAAAATTGACTAATAACCAGCTGATTTTTTGTGTGCAGCTTAGTATATATTTATATAATTGAATGGCCAAAGAGTCCTACAAATTTAGCGGTACGCTTTCCCAGTCCTACGCAAGGATGTTGTAGATTCCATGGAGACAATTTATTCATTAATAACAACCTGGTTTGATTTTGTCCTATCGGGAATAAAGTGTACAACACAATTGTACCACTGCCCTACACAAAAAGTGGTATGTATGTATGTAGTGGACAATTTATTCATTAATAACCGTAGGACAAAAAAAAGACATGTTAACTTGGTGCATTCTTTGCCTAAATTCAACGGTGTCCTACGAAAAAATGGGTATGTATCGCTAGTCCTACAAGAATATTGAAAATAACATAATATTTCGTAGTTGTAGTTTTTGTAACCTGGAACACATATTCGTAAGCAGAATCAATACTTTTTTTGAAACAATATAAGTGTAGCTGTATGAACTGTTGTTATATATATGACACTCAAAAAATAAACTAAGAAATACAATTATGAAAATAAATAAGTACAATCTTAAGGAGTTTCGATGCAGTAATCAAAATAATGAGAAATTGATAAAATTTGGTGATAACGTTCTTCAACATCAAGTGCGAACACACCATTTTTTTCAAATTTTTCATCTGTCTAGTTATCGAGTAATTAAGCGTTAAATCAGAATTCTTATGCCCGGGGTATATACTTATATATATGAAAACGCTATGCTTATACAATGTATTAAATTTCATGCTCAGCAGTTGGAACCCTGCAGAAACACACAGCTTTCCCTTCCACCTCACCCCCCCTTGCAGTCACTATAAATCTCCTTAATCTTCGTCGGATTGTGACGTCGACTCTTCCTCAGTTTCGCAATCGTCATCTTCGTCGCAATCGTCTGAATAAATCTCATCTGATTCTGTAACAAAATAATTAGGAAAATTAACAAATTGGAGTGTAATCATAAATACGTAAAAAAAATAAGAATAGCGTACCTTGAAGATCGGAAGACAATTCTCCAAGAGATGGACTGTGCGGGCCATCAAACCAATAATAATGGTACTTGTCATCAATTAATGTCCATCCGCAATTCTCTGGACTAGTTTCGGTGGGGCTGCGCATGTGTGCATTACACCATATACTCGAGATGTATGATGTCCGTTTCATCTGCTGCAGTAGCTCTTGTTTTGTTGGCGGTAGAACAGAGGGATCGTATCCAACAATTTTTTTTTTTTTACAATCGTCTCGTCTTGGTTGTTGCATTTGTAGCTTCTTTCAAACAACTCGTACCGTCCTTTGTTTACGTCACTTTTGGTTTTCAATGTAAACAATCTGCACACGTACTCTTCAAGAACCCGGAATACCTCACTCGATGTTGTTAACTCGGCCCGCCCGCTGTGCAGTTGTACAAAAGCCTCTTGAAACGTATTTTTTTTTAGAATATCAAACGGCCTCTTCTTTCCTTTCCGGTAGAAAGCAGGGTTGTAATCGTACCCCGTAAAAATGTGGCATATAGCAAGCGACCGCGATAACTGTTCGCCGAGCTTAGCATGAATTTTGTTGATATCGAGGTACAATTCCTTCGACAAGTTTTTTATTTCCTCTTTTTTTTCGCGAAAATTATATCCATAATAAGTCATTGATATGTCTACTCTGTATGGACGCTTGTAACCGACTGGCTTGGGAAGGGAACCCAAAATTCAAGGCATTGTTGCCACATGGTCGGCACGGCTTCCCCCTCACACCTCTCTCAGTTTCTCCGGAAAAATTCCTTCAAGGCCCCCACTCGGCTACTGCCTACAGCGCGAACATTTAAACTTGCAATAGCAGTATTATTTCTATTATTATAAATATTTAGTTACATGTACAAGCAACTGTTTTTTAAGAAGACTGCATCGAGTCAATTATGTTAATATCATTAACTTTATTAAAAAAATACTTAAAAAATGAACAATTAATAATAATTATTCGTAATAATTATTATTAAATAATTATTAATTAATAATGAATGTTATTAACAATTTATTTCGACCAAATGAAAAAAAAAAAAATCGCTCCCCGGCGGGATCGAACACTGACTTCTGAGATGAGAGTTGTGAAAAGTTAAATATGTGGACAAAATACATCAATTCGTGGAAATACATACCACTTTTTGTGTAGGACAGTGGTACAATTGTGTCGTACACTTTATTCCCGATAGGACAAAATCAAACCTAGGGTGTTATTAATGAATAAATTGTCCCCATGGAATCGACAACATCCTTGCGTAGGACTGGGAAAGCGTACCGCTAAATTTGTAGGACTCTTTGGCCATTCAATTATATAAATATATACTAAGCTGCACACAAAAAATCAGCTGGTTATTAGTCAATTTTTTTTACTTGTTATTTCGACATATTCGAGGTGGAGGACCCTCCACTCATACCATCCAATTTGTAGGACAATTGGTTTTCCGACATCATTTTACTATTATCTCAACATTCCAATAAAAAATTTGCTGTTAGTCATCAATTTTTTTTTCCTACCCAATCGACATGTTCAACGCCTGCGCAGTACATTACATACCTCCTCCAGATTTTCCGCAGAGGAAAAACTTGGGCGTCTCGTCGAACCGAACGAGCTCACGAAGATTTAGCCTGTTATTAATCAATAAAAAAATCAGGCGGTGGCTGCTCGACTATATACTATACCCTACATATACAACGTGAGGCACATAAAGTGTTACAGAGCAATAGCACTCAAACTATTGCTCATATCCAAAAATGTTTCGGACAAAAATTTTAGTGTTCGAGAATGCCGTCATACTGGACCACCCTATTTTTTTATCGGCGGAGGCGCTGAAGCTACGTCAAGGTCAACTCCACTTTTTTAAATGGAACCATATATTTTTTTTCGATGACGTTATTACCGATTTTAAGACGAATTCAGTGACCTACAACACAAGGTCATTCTAGTCACGCAAAGTATGAAAATAGTCGAAAAATATCGGAATAATCACTATCAAAGGATCCACTAACCTTGGTTTGGGTCTACCTACAGAAGATACTTGAAGTGATGACCGTCGAATTGTAAGCACTTGTTAATTCGCTGATGAAAAGACCGTCCAACTTCAGCCAACATTTGTAGTGTAATTTCGGTACATGCTCGGCGTATTCTTTCTTTCATATCGTCAGGCGTGGTAGGTGCTACCGGAATTACGCGTTCTTTGACAAAGCCCCATAAGCAGTAATCTGGTGATGTTAGACCTAGCGAACGAGGTGGCCAAGCTACAGGGCCGCCTCGTCCTATCCACTTGTCACCAGAAATCTCATTCATCACTTGTCTTGAACACAGAGCATAATGGGGTGGTGCACCCGAATTCGCGGGAACTAGACGTCTCGGACACCGTGCGAGATTTGCTCCAAAACATCAACAATTACCCATCAATTGTAGACACCCACGAATTTCCGAAGATATGCAAAGGAATGAATTGATCGAGGTGTCAAAATGTGTGTTTTTTATGTGGCTACGTGGCTCTGCCCCTCGCAAGTCGTGGCCCTAGATAAACTTTTTATTTCTCATAATTTCGATCACGAGTCCAGCATGGTAGCACATCCTACTTCGGTTTCTGAAGTTTAAGAAATTTGACAAGCAGACGGCCCTTTGTCTATTAATTTGACGTCTGCTGGTCAAATTTCATGAAATTCTGAAGACCAGTTTCGGAAATCCGTGGGTATATAGAATCGTGTTCTGCCATACCGACGGCGCTAGTGTGCCATACCGTCTTAAGATTCTAGGTTATAAAATTATGCAACAGAAGACTATTTCTGAAATTCCAAGCTTATGCAGACCCCTTAAGGGGGAACCTCCTCCAGACAACAGGTTTTTCAATAATTTTTTACAAAAAATTTAGAGCATTTATTGCATTGATAGAAATTACATAATAATAGTGACGTTCAATTGAATACAATTTTTTCTTCATATGTGAAAATAACAAAATGGCGGCGCCAGAGGTGCTCGAACTTGGCTCCTAGAGTTTGCGCTATGGAACACCCAGGTCCTTGTAGTTAATTGAAATCAACGAATCATATTTTTTTCATTAAAATAAGCTTTGCATGAACCTAAATTTAGCAAAAAAAATAAAAATTTGAGGACGAACAGAAAAAGAAACACTTTTTTTGATAAACAAATCGTTAAAAACAATATTCATTTTCACAATTTGTACGAAATGTTAGGCATGTGCAAAGGCCGATCAGTTGAAGAATATCTGTACAAAATTTCGAGTTGATTGGTTAATTTCTTTTTAAGCTACATTCCATGGCATGGAAAAACACGTTTCGAGTAAAACTCGATTGAAGTTTTCGCTCTTGAAAAGTAAAGTTTAGAGTGATTTATAATTACCCAAGCGTAATCTACGATGCCAGGGCCCTAAAGCAAGCCATCTTTTTCTTCTATGAAATCACTAATCTGGGCTGCATGTTTCTCTTATTGTGCGGTCCTGGTTTATCTATTAGGTATGCTTACTAGTAGGTGTCCCTTACTCTCGGTACTTTTGGAGGGCATCACTTCGGCGACTTTCTAGGGACCTTTAGGACTTTCTGTTGGGCTTCAAACTTTGGGAATATATTCTTAAGATACTACATGAATTTTTGAAGCAATTTAAAAAAACTAAAAAAATAATATCTGGTCGAGGTTCCCCCCTTAAGGCATCCTCATTCCTTCGGGCTGATTCAGTCTCAAAGGACATTTGGCGAGGGACCGAAGCATATATTCTATTTGTACGTGCACTTACGCAGAGCCGTATCCGCGATGAGGCGGAGCTGACCGTGTCGAGTTAATGGATAACTTAATTTTAATCCGGTCACGGTAATTTGATATGCGCGTTCATCAGTCACGTTTATTATCGATGTTAATAAATCCAATATAGATACGATAAAAGCAAATAATGGCCGGAGGGGAGAGGAATTGGAGTTGATAGGCGAAAAGCACCATATATCGGTTACTTTTGTTTAAAATTGCAAACAAAAGTAAACAATCGCTGAGACCTTCAATTTTCAGGATTTTATGATCTACATGCCATCTACAACAAGATGCTAATAATTATTGTACACATTACAATTGAATCATTTAAGTTATATTATGATTTACACAAAATGACAGACACCGGCGTTTTCGAAAGGGTTGCCTATAATCGGATATCCGATATAAGGGCTCAAACTTCATTTTTCTTATATCTGATACTAGCTGATGTTTTCACTATGATTTTCCCTATTTCTTGCTATGCGCTTTTTTCACACACGCACGGTTACGACCAAGTGTGGATTTCCTTTTCGGAATTGTGAATACGCCGAATTAATCGCTGGTATATTCAAGTACGCAAGTAACGTCATCCGCTCACGCAAACAGAAACAATCGACATGACGAAACGCAGAGATTTTCGTGTGGTTAGATGGGCAAGACGGTTTACGTTACAGCTGATGTTATTTTTGTTTGCTACTTACCTATTTTTAACAAAGGGTCAAGGCAAACTAAGCCTTTCTAAACATTTAGAAAAAACCTATTGTCACATCCGGAAGGGATGTGAGCATAATTATTTTCGTTTCCCTCTTTGTTGCCTACGCCTAGCGCAATAGCACGGGATGAGGGTAAAAAGGGGTAGTGCGTGGGAGAAAATTGGGTTAAGGAATTGACGTTATATTTTAACGTTGAGGAATAACTCGACAATCTCGTGTAATTTTAACCGACGATTTATTATATATATGGATAGTCGGATTTTTGTGTGAATTAACAATAACGGAAGAGTGAAGGAGTGATACAGAAAAATGACAGAATCACGTGTTTCGCTTACATTTGCTGGTGTTGGTTTGCGTGTTTACGTTCGCTCGGATGGTTGTGTGCGCTCGCTCGTAAAGATATCGGTTGTCGCTCGTAAGACGAAGGGCCCTCGCTAGTGCCCTGGTGCGCTCGGTGGTCAAGTTGCTCGTAGCACTTGCACAAGATTTTCGGTTTCTATGCGTTTATGTGTGCACGGCGAGAATCACTCGAGATTCTATACAAACGCACGAAGAGATACACGAGTTCCTGACCTTTCTACTCGGTCTGAGAGTCGATGTTATATGTATATAAGACTCGAAGGAAAATGCCTGTAATAAGGCTGCTAGTACGCGGATAAAAAATGAAGACTTGGTGACGAATGTCGGGAGACTGAGCCCTGAATTTGAAGAAGATTGCAGGAAGACTGGGATTGAACTTGAAGATTGGCGGGAGACTGGGATTGAGACTTGATAGAAGAACTTGGTTCGATGGAAGCTGACGGGAGACTTGATCTGAACGCGATGGAAATTGTAGGGAGACTGCGATCTGAACGCAATGGAAGTTGTTGGAAGACTCGCTTCAGCAAGGAAGTCTTTTTTTATATGAAAATTAGGAGGAGTTCGGTAGTGGGAGAAGGAACTTTAGGGTTTAGCGTGATTGGTCGCGATATTTGTACTTCGCAGAATTGATCTCAATCATTCCTTTTACGGAATTGCACGCATCAAAGTCAGGGGACCTTTGTCCCGTGTTTCGGCGTCCACACGCGTGGAGTACAGAGTTCGATGTCTGAGACGTAATGATGCGCATGGTTTGGGTAGTGTCAATTTATGGCTATGGTGAGTTTTCATATCAAGAAGTTTATATATCGGACTACGCCGCGAGACCGGGTGTCGTAAATTTTTTCCTAGTAAGAATTCGTCGGAGCCGTCTAGCTGGTTATGTTTAAACAATCTGTCATTAATACTTATAAAGAATTACGGCGGTAAGGCTCTGCATAGCGTTGAAATGCTCTCGTACTATTATTTGAGTATTAAATATTTCGCTCCACACTTTCGGAATTCACGAGAGGGCATCGACTGGGTTGGAAACGAAAAGTCTTGTGTTTTGGGAATTGTCGCGAGATGTGACACTATGTTGCCCATCGTAAGGCATTTATATTCTATATTGAACCATCAAGGGTTGATGAAAGATTACAAATCTTGGTTGAAGAATGAAGAGCATTGCTGCCAAACTCAATGTCCGCGAAGTCATCGTAGTTCGGCAACACTTAATATTAATGAATGGTAATGATGAATAATCTCGTGACATACATATAAATAGGCATAGTTACAAATGACTGAAAGTTTCATTCTAAGTTGTATAAAACATTTGCTCACGCATTTTTTTCATAATAATCATCGATAATGTTATACTTTTTCGGGTTGGTAGTAACGCAATAGTTTGTCTTATTCATGTAATGAAAGTATATAAATCCATAATTTGTTTCTATGATTTGAATTTTTAATGTTTTTTTTTATTGAGGTCTCAATTAATTCCACAGTAGTGTAATGGGGCCGATTCTACTCCAAAATTCCTACTACCGACATGTTACCGACATTTAGCCGTAACTCGAACCAAAAAATCGGTCGGTAAGGTAGGGATTTTGGGGTAGAATCGACCCCTGCATTATCGACTGTCGATGTCTACTTACCGACCGATGGTGGGGCTCTCTGCTTACCGACCAATGGTGTGGCTCTCTGCTTACCGGCCGATGGTGGGGGGCTCTCTGCTTACCGACCGATGGCGATCCTCTCCACCGACGGGTGGAGGGGGGGGGGGGGTAAACACGGGGACCCACGACCGACTCCTAGCGAGGCCGCGCAACGACTGACAAAGAGTCGAAGTGCTTTGTAGTAAAAGGGACTTCCCCTCCCGCCAGAAGGAGGGAGTGGCGGTAGGACGAGTGGAGGGGGGGGCTGATTTCTCAGAAATCCTCTCCGTGACCTGACAAAGAGCCCCTCCCCTCCAACAGTCAGCGGAGAGAAGAAGGGGGGGGGGGCTGATTTCTCAGAAATCGTTTTAAAAATTTGAGGATGGTGAGTCATCGGGCGTCTTCTGCGGCTTGACCCCCCCCCCCCATTCCGATAGTTTTGTCTATACATTGACGCGTTGAAACCTGTCAGCGACTTGAGGTGTTGAATGATTATTTTTGGAGAATTTGAAACCTAGGGGAGGGGGTGTTTAAACATCGATTGACCAGTCAAAATGGCGGTTGGATTGCGTCAGATTTTTTCTAAGAATTACGTGGAGATTAACATTTGTGTGTGTGTGTGTGTGTGTGTGTGTGTGTGTGTGTGTGTGTGTGTGTGTGTGTGTGTGTGTGTGTGTGCGTGTGCGTGCGTGTGCGTGCGTGCGCGTGTGTGTGTGTGCGTGTGTGGCGGTGAGGCTTCCGGCGCGTGACATTTTTCTGCGCTCGGCCCCCCCCCCCCCCCCCCCCCCAATTAGTAGGTGATAGGAGGAAATAAACAGATCAAAAAGACCGCTGTTTATACTGGAGCCATGCGACGTTTCACGCGCGTGCAAACACACACACACACACACACACACACACACACACACACACACACACACACACACACACACACACACACACACACACACACACACACACACACACACACACACACACACACACACACACACACACACACACCTTGCAGATGCTGCGCTTGACAAAGAACCCCCCCCCCCCCCCCAATCAAATGCGATATCGGTGACCGTCGTCTCGGCCGCCATGAGAAATAAATGGGGGTGTCTAGAAAAATATTTGTCAGTATAGCCTCCCCGCCGACATGAGTCATTTCAGAGATTCAAAAAATGCCGTTTCTCAAAATTTGAATAAGTTTGCCTACGATCAATTTCGAAACGCTCCTCCTCCCCCCTCCCACTCAAAAGTTCCAAAGATCAAAGGGAGTGAAGCATTTAACGATAATGTTCATCCCGGGCGATACGGAGCTGTAGGTGATTCGCGGAAAAAATAACCTCTTGTCGAGAAGTTGCTGCGGAAGACTGCGCAATAAAAACGATCATGCGGTGCAGCGAAAAACAAATTTCGTCCAAGAGACGGGAATTAAGAGTGCGCATCGAACGATTGTTGAGAGACATTCAACAATTGAAGGGGGAAATAGACTCGTGGGCGCAGATGCATTCGCTGAGGATGATATTTGATAAAATTAATTTGGAGCCACGGCCCGCGAAAAATCTCCTCACCGACAACCGTCATTGGTCTAAGGCATTTCGAAAAAAATGTCGAGTACGAGATTGAAAAGAGAGCACCGTCTCGCTGCTTGGAACTCGATCTTGTGTATACAAACTCGACGTTCGAGCGGGCGCGCATACACTCACACACACACACACACACACACACACACACACACACACGCGCGCGCGCGCGCGCGCACGCGTACGAGGTTGTGTAGAGATCTTCTCAAATATATATTCGCGAGCCCTTCTGCATAGGCATTTGATTTCAATTCATCGAGTAGTCGTGACCATGGATGATTGCGATAAAATTATCGATACGTTGAGGGGTGCGCGGAACACTTTCTCTCACGTGGAGAAGTGGCAAAAGTTCTGTGACGTGCATGTCAAACTCTTGGGGCAAACTTTGAAAAAACCAGAGCTCAACGTCGGTCAAAAACTTAAAATTCAATCGACAATAGCGAAATTGTTGTCGTTGAGGGAAAAAATCTTGCGTGGAGCAAGCAGCGCTGGTGTAAGCGGTGCTGGTGTGAGCGATGCTCGTGATAAACTCAAGTGGGTCGATCTCGAGGCGGCATTCAAAAATCGCATAAAGACAGGCTCGATTGTGAATTTCGAGCACAGTTTCCTCGAAGATGCGATGCGCGTGGTAGTATCAAAACTCGACAACATCGTGCGCGAGGAGGGTAACGTGAAGGTGAATGTGACTTTAGCGTGCAAATTCCACCTTATGAAGGTGGATGAAATCATTGAGGAGGAAAAGACATTTCAAACGAAAAACGCAATCATTCTGCGATCAAGCGACATTGCCGAGTGGTTCATCGAGCACGTCCAAGCGAGACTCTCCGCAAAAATCGAGGACTTTCAGGAAAAAGAGTCGGGATGGACGTTACACGAAATCTCACATCTACTTGTAAACATCAACAAGTACGAACCACTGGGAGGAAGCTTGTCCACCTACACGCGTCTCCCACAAGATATACAGATGAAACGGGCCGTCATCAATATCGAAAACAATGACCCCTATTGTTTTCTCTGGTCCGTCACCGCAGCTCTCTCCCCACCACCGAGGAGGCATCCCGAACGTACGACTTCATATCCTCATTACAGCGAGGTGCTCAACTACGAAGCCTCCGATTATCCAATGAGCTTATTGAAGATTACAAAATTTGAGCGATCGAATGGCTTATCGATCCATGTGTATGGCATTGATGGTACGACAAAAGACGGCATTAGTAAAATTGTGCCGATATATCTGAGTAAGCAAATATCAGATAAACCGACGATTCATCTACTCGTGATCAAGGCGGAAATCGATGAGGAGGAGGAGGCGGAGGAGGATGAGGAGGAGGAGGATGCCGTTCCTAAGGTGTATCATCATTTCGCGTGGATTAAAAACATGTCGCGACTCTTGAGTGTGCAGGCGTCGAGGAAAGGACACCACCTGTGGATTTGCGACCGGTGCTTGTGCCACTTCATCACAGAAGAAATATTGCAACGGCACAAAGAGGACTGCAGTAATAATTGTCGTGTTACTTTTCCCGAAGGTACGAATACAATATTGAAATTCAAAAATTACAAGCACAAGGAAATAGTTCCATTTGTAATTTATGCGGATTTGGAATGTTTGCTCGAACCTGTCACAGCACCACAGGCTAACACTGTAAATTATCAGAAGCACACCCCTCACAGTATTGCGTACTATAAGCATTGCAGTTTCAATGACGCTCTCTCGGAGTACAAGGCGTTTCGTGGAAAGACCTGTATCGAATGGCTCATGCGTGAATTAGAAGGACTCGCCGGCTCATTGCACGACATTTTTCAAACTATAGTACCAATGAGACCTTTGAATAGCGATGAAAGTCAAAGTTTCAAGTTGGCCGAAAAATGTCACATTTGCGAAAAACCATTTGCGCCCACGAACGTGAAAGTGCGAGATCATTGTCACTTTACGGGCAAATTCCGCGGTGCCGCTCATCAAGAATGTAATTTGAATTACAAAATTGCCCACGTAGTGCCGATAGTTTTTCACAACTTGTCGGGATACGACGCACACTTTTTGATAGTAGCATTGGCTCGAACCTTCGAAGGATCCATGAGTCTTTTGCCAATTAACAAGGAGAAATATATTTCATTTTCGAAGCGCGTCAAAGGTACACGCGTGCAATATCGATTCATCGACTCTTTGAGATTCATGCCGAGTAGCATCGAAAAATTAGCATCATACCTGAAAAGCGATCAAAAAATAGTAACACGCAAGCATTGCGCTAACGCAACGGAATTTGAATTGTTGACGAGAAAAGGCGTTTTCCCCTATGACTACGTGAACTCTTGGATGCGACTCGATGAGATTGAATTGCCCGCGAAAGAGAAATTTTTCTCCACATTGAGTAATGAAGATATTTCGGCAGATGATTACGCGCACGCGTGCAAAGTTTGGACTGTCTTTAATCTTAAAACTTTGGGTGAATATTCCGACTTGTATTTGAAAACTGATGTACTCCTACTGACAGATATTTTTGAGAATTTTCGAAGAAATTGCATCGACGCGTACGACCTCGATCCATTGCACTATTTTACCGCACCCGGTCTATCCTTTGATGCGATGTTAAAATGTACCGATGTAGAACTCGAGCTCTTGCTCGACGTTGACATGTTAATGTTCATCGAGAAAGGTATTCGCGGTGGCGTAGCGCAGTGCTGCAATAGGTACGCGAAAGCAAACAATCGCTATATGCGAGATGATTTTGAACCAAACGAGCCCGCGTCATACTTGATGTATTACGATGTCAATAATCTGTATGGTGCGGCTATGTGCGAGTCATTGCCGTACGGCTCGTTCGCTTGGGTAGAAAAATTCGAGCAATGTATCGAGGATATTCCAGATGACGCTGAAACGGGATACATCTTGGAAGTCGATTTGGAGTATCCTCGGGAGTTACACGACACTCACAAAGATCTGCCCTTGTGCCCGCAACACTACGTCCCTCCTCGGAGCACTCAAACAAAATTAACGACCACGCTGCTGCCAAAAGAAAAATACGTAATTCACTATAGAAATTTGAAACAATGCTTGAGATTGGGATTGCGCGTTACAAAAATGCACAGAGTCCTCGAATTCAAACAGCGCGCTTGGTTAAAAAAGTACATCGATGTAAATACGGAATTGAGGAAGCGATCTGACAATGATTTTGAGAAAAATTTTTACAAACTCATGAACAATGCGGTCTTCGGTAAAACAATGGAAAATGTGAGGAAACATCGGGAAGTGCGACTCGTGACAAAGTGGAAGGGGCGGTGGGGGGCGGAAGCGCAGATCGCCAAGCCTACGTTTCATAGCTGCACCATATTTGACAAAGACATCGTTATAATCGAGCTCAATCAAGCGTGCGTTTTATTCAATAAGCCTATATACACAGGATTTTCCATTCTCGATATCTCCAAACTCTGGATTTACGATTTTCACTACAACTACATGCGTGAACGATTCAACGATCGAGCAAAATTATTGTACACAGACACTGATAGTCTCATCTATCACATCAGCGTGCCCGACATTTATGAAACGATCAAGTGTGACATTGACAAGTTTGACACGTCTGATTATCCTCCAATCAATCCGTACAATATGCCTTTGCGCAATAAGAAAGTATTAGGTCTCATGAAAGATGAGAATAATGGTCGTATTATGACGGAATTTGTGGGCTTGAGAGCGAAATTGTACTCGTTTAAAATTCTCGACTGTGACGATGCGAAGAAAAGAGCTAAGGGTGTAAGGCGGTCAACCCTGAAATCCATCACATTCGACGATTTTAAAAATTGCTTGTTTGCGCATGAAAATCTCGTCAAGGTGCAACAATTGATCATGAGTAAAAAACACATTGTTCATACGGCGAAGCAAAATAAAGTCGCTCTCAGCTGGAGAGATGACAAAAGAATGCTAATTCCAGATTCCACGGACACTCTTCCATGGGGTTATGCTTATATGTAAACTGAATAAAAAGAAAACTGTCTATATGTGCGTGTGTGATTGAAGACTCATTTTTTCTATCCCCTCTCCTGTGGAATAGCGACTGATATCGGACCCATTCTAGATGTAAGCAAACGTTGGCTCACTCTTTGTTCGCTCACGATTTGTTCGGTCCTTGGGGGAGGGGGGGGGGGGTGAAATGACGCATGGATTTTTTCAAACATTTAATAAAATCGTTTTTTCACAAATCTCCTCTGTCGATCCAACTGTTGTGCGTATCGTCGAAGCCTAGCCACTTGACGAGCATTCGATTTCCACGCTTCTTCACCACCTTCTCAACGAGATAAATGTCGGGATACTTGACTTTCTGGAGCTCCTCTTCGTAGAAGCAGCCGGCGATGGGTTCATCCCGATGGTCTCTGAGATTGTACGTCGTTGGATTCGTTCTTTTCACTCTGCATATCGTGAATACTTCCGTTGTCCAATTTGGCGTATAACCCTTTTCAAATACATTCTTAAATTTGCTAATTCGCACATTATCGCCAATTGAGAATTTTTGCGATTTTTTTGCCGATAATCGGCACTGGCGGAAAATACGATGGAGAATCTGTCTTTCATTTGTGCGATTGATATTTTTCGGTTTTTCCTTGATGGTTCGATGCACGGTATTGTTGTATTCGCTAACTAGAGACTCCAAAATATCTATCCATTTGTAACTTCCACGAAGACTGAATTGCATCCACATTTTATTTTTTAACGTTCTATTGAAACGCTCGCAGATTGATGCTTTCAAATTGCTATACGTTGAGTACATGTTTATATTGTATTTTTTCACAAGAGCTTCAAACTGTGAATTATAAAATTCTTTTCCACGATCGACGTGCAAGTTCTTAGGTATGCGGCCCTGATTGAATATAGATTTCATTGCCATCGTCGTATCTGTACCGCTCTTGCTTCTCAACGGCACGGCCCAGGCGAATTTGGAGAATATATCGATGACGGTCAGGAGGAACTTATGTTGCGAGTTTTGCCTCGCGTACGATGACATATCTACGAGGTCGGCTTGCCACGTTTCATCCAGGCCTCGGATTTCAACGTTGCGACGAGTATAATTTCTTCGTGCGGGCTTATGCAGCTCTCGCACGAGAGTCAGTTTTTTGTCATAATTCATGGCGCGCGCGCGCGCGTAGGGATCCACACACATCAACGCTCAACGTGCGAATGTCGGGGGGAACACTATCGTTTTGCTAATAAATAATTCCAGCCTCGCGCAATTCTTCTATGATCGATATGATTTCATTGGAATGCGATGAGTTGCCTGCCGCTTGAGATGCGTGAAGTAATCGGAGACGATCTACAAGCTCGTTCGGATTGTCCCAGTAAACATAATCAAATTGCATATTTTTTCGGGCTTTCTTGTACATTCCCCGACCCGTACGTGCACGAATTATTTTCGAAATGTAAATCTTGAATTTGTGATTGTTTTCACGTCGCACAGCTCCGTCGAGCCTGTAATATTTTTTATGAGCATTCGTGGCAATGATGATATTCTCATAGTTTTTCAAATCGTTCGGTTCGAGAATCCCGACATTTGGCACTTTTTTAAATAGGAGCTCCGTTAATCCCACCGTTGCCGCATAACTTTTGTCCCCCACACGAATATGCGAAGAATCGAAAATTATCGGAGAATCGCCAATCATTAATTTGGTATTCGCGAGCATTCGCACACCGTATGAGATATCCAGGCTTTTCTTTCTACCTGCACGTAACATTACGAGATACTTTTTTATCAATTCATCGACTCGACTGGGTGAAACGTCATCATTATCCTCATCATCATCATCATCATCACCATCATCATCATCATCATCATCATCATCATCATCATCATCATCAACGGCAGCATCTTTATACGCCGCTGTCAAAGTTGAATCTCCCGGTGACTCATTCTTAACTTTACTCTCTTCTTCTTTCGCTTCATCCTTGACTTCCTCCTCCTCCTCTTCCTCCCCCTTCATTGGCGACATTTTGTGAGAAACGAGCTTTTCCAATGGTGCGACTATCGGCTTAAAGACATCCTGCATCGCCAGATCGGCATTATCTCTACCCATCTTTATCATTCGATGTTTACGTCTAATTGCATCGCTAGCCTTGACGATTTGCTGTAGCACATCTTTTTCATGCAAAAGTTGTCGGCGCTTCATGCTGTTGTTGTCGGATTCACAATACAAGCAATACTGTATGCATTGGAGGGAAAAGCACGTTATTTATTGACTCGAAGGAAAGAATCAAAGCATCGTCTATACCTACCCTCATGGATACTGCTATCCTTGTCAATTGTAAGGAATCCATACTTGCAGGAATTCCAACATTCGGAGCATATATTTTTGAAGTGTGTATATGACATGTCGGTATTCACATGGTCATCGTACACATGTTTAAGGTTCGAATCATCCTGCTTGAAGAGAACTATGAAATTCGTATTATCGCGTACGAGATGCTTAGGAATACGAGCGTATGTTTGAGACAGATAGAAACAGTCAACGTTCTCATGCCTTCCCATGGAGAAAAAGGCTCTGACGTTGTCCTGTTTCTCGCACGCTATATCGTCAAAGATAAATATGGAGTTTGGTCGCGCTTCGCTGGGTGGCACCACTTGTTCATGCTCGTTAAATGGATGATATTCGAGGCCCTTCACGGGCTTGAGAAATTGTTCGAGTAACTGGTATTTCGGTTGTTTCAGCGACTTTGAATAGAGATAAACGTTTTCGAATCTCAGACCATTCGGGTGTATTACGAGGGTGAGCAACGCATTGGTTTTTCCGCAGTTCGAGGGGCCGCAGAATACCGCGCGAATCGTATTTGGCAGCAAATCACCATGACGCTTTCGTCCACCGTCTCCCCGAATTTGCGTAAATTCATCAAAGTTTATCACTGGCAGCTTTCCACACGTCTTGGACTTCATCTTCGTCGCGACTGACATTATTTTCGTATAAAACGAGCTTTTATATCGATTACCGCTTCAGTCGACCGTAGACCTTCATAATGATCGAACGTCGAGGAAGGAAGTCCGGTAAAGGTCTCCTCAATCGTATCATCAACAAACTTCCCGTTGAATTGCACTTGCCGGGATATCAGTATTGCGGGCCCGGCACAAAGCTAGCTAAACGTTTTGCACGCGGCGATCCTGGAATAAATCCGCTGGATGCAGCTTGCAAGGAGCACGATATCGCGTATTCGAAAAATCGTGAAAACCTCGAAGCTAGACATTCTGCGGATAAAATATTGCAGGATAGAGCTTGGCAACGAGTTCGCGCCAGCGACGCTGGTATCGGGGAAAAAACGAATGCGCTTGCCGTAGCAGGAATCATGAAAACAAAGAGAAAGCTTGGTATGGGGATTAAGAAGAGGAGGGCAAAAGTCGCCGGCTTAAAGAAAATTATCGATGCAGCGAGAAAAGCCATGGTGAAGAGTGAAGATTCAAGTGCTGTCGCTGCGTCGGCCTTAAAGGGTGCGCGGGCAGCCATCAAGAGAGTCGCAAGTGGCACGCGCAAAGTGCGTACGCCTCGAGTGTTGCCTGTACCTCGTAAAATCGGGGGCTTCCTGCCGTTTCTCGTGCCTATCTTTGCCGGGCTTAGCGCTGCGGGGGCGCTAGCAGGTGGTGCGGCCAACATAGTCAAAGCGGTCAAGGCCGCTCAAGCAGCGAAACGTGAGCTCGAAGAAAGCAAACGTCACAATCGAACGATTGAAGCAATAGCATTGGGCAAAGGCTTGCATCTCAAGCCGTACAAACAGGGAATGGGTCTTTTTATCGCGCCAAAAAACGTACAGTAGAGCTACCTCACCGACCACTCACCGATGCGGATTTATCGAAATACGCCAAAATAATGTAAATCCC
>OX632356.1:23931599-23999795 GCA_951751655.1 Ophion costatus
ACACACACACACACACACACACACACACACACACACACACACACACACACACACACACACACACACACACACACACACACACACACACACACACACACACACACACACACACACACACACACACACACACACACACACACACACACACACACACACACACACACACACACACACACACACACACACACACACACACACACACACACACACACACACACACACACACACACACACACACACACACACACACACACACACACACACACACACACACACACACACACACACACACACACACACACACACACACACACACACACACACACACACACACACACACACACACACACACACACACACACACACACACACACACACACACACACACACACACACACACACACACACACACACACACACACACACACACACACACACACACACACACACACACACACACACACACACACACACACACACACACACACACACACACACACACACACACACACACACACACACACACACACACACACACACACACACACACACACACACACACACACACACACACACACACACACACACACACACACACACACACACACACACACACACACACACACACACACACACACACACACACACACACACACACACACACACACACACACACACACACACACACACACACACACACACACACACACACACACACACACACACACACACACACACACACACACACACACACACACACACACACACACACACACACACACACACACACACACACACACACACACACACACACACACACACACACACACACACACACACACACACACACACACACACACACACACACACACACACACACACACACACACACACACACACACACACACACACACACACACACACACACACACACACACACACACACACACACACACACACACACACACACACACACACACACACACACACACACACACACACACACACACACACACACACACACACACACACACACACACACACACACACACACACACACACACACACACACACACACACACACACACACACACACACACACACACACACACACACACACACACACACACACACACACACACACACACACACACACACACACACACACACACACACACACACACACACACACACACACACACACACACACACACACACACACACACACACACACACACACACACACACACACACACACACACACACACACACACACACACACACACACACACACACACACACACACACACACACACACACACACACACACACACACACACACACACACACACACACACACACACACACACACACACACACACACACACACACACACACACACACACACACACACACACACACACACACACACACACACACACACACACACACACACACACACACACACACACACACACACACACACACACACACACACACACACACACACACACACACACACACACACACACACACACACACACACACACACACACACACACACACACACACACACACACACACACACACACACACACACACACACACACACACACACACACACACACACACACACACACACACACACACACACACACACACACACACACACACACACACACACACACACACACACACACACACACACACACACACACACACACACACACACACACACACACACACACACACACACACACACACACACACACACACACACACACACACACACACACACACACACACACACACACACACACACACACACACACACACACACACACACACACACACACACACACACACACACACACACACACACACACACACACACACACACACACACACACACACACACACACACACACACACACACACACACACACACACACACACACACACACACACACACACACACACACACACACACACACACACACACACACACACACACACACACACACACACACACACACACACACACACACACACACACACACACACACACACACACACACACACACACACACACACACACACACACACACACACACACACACACACACACACACACACACACACACACACACACACACACACACACACACACACACACACACACACACACACACACACACACACACACACACACACACACACACACACACACACACACACACACACACACACACACACACACACACACACACACACACACACACACACACACACACACACACACACACACACACACACACACACACACACACACACACACACACACACACACACACACACACACACACACACACACACACACACACACACACACACACACACACACACACACACACACACACACACACACACACACACACACACACACACACACACACACACACACACACACACACACACACACACACACACACACACACACACACACACACACACACACACACACACACACACACACACACACACACACACACACACACACACACACACACACACACACACACACACACACACACACACACACACACACACACACACACACACACACACACACACACACACACACACACACACACACACACACACACACACACACACACACACACACACACACACACACACACACACACACACACACACACACACACACACACACACACACACACACACACACACACACACACACACACACACACACACACACACACACACACACACACACACACACACACACACACACACACACACACACACACACACACACACACACACACACACACACACACACACACACACACACACACACACACACACACACACACACACACACACACACACACACACACACACACACACACACACACACACACACACACACACACACACACACACACACACACACACACACACACACACACACACACACACACACACACACACACACACACACACACACACACACACACACACACACACACACACACACACACACACACACACACACACACACACACACACACACACACACACACACACAAATGTTAATCTCCACGTAATTCTTAGAAAAAATCTGACGTAATCCAACCGCCATTTTGACTGGTCAATCGATGTTTAAACACCCCCTCCCCTAGGTTTCAAATTCTCCGAAAATAATCATTCAACACCTCAAGTCGCTGACAGGTTTCAACGCGTCAATGTATAGACAAAACTATTGGATGGAGGGGGGGGGGGTCAAGCCGCAGAAGACGCCCGATGACTCACCATCCTCAAATATTTAAAACGATTTCTGAGAAATCAGCCCCCCCCCCTTTCTTCTCTCCGCTGACTGTTGGAGGGGAGGGGGCTCTTTGTCAGGTCACGGAGAGGATTTCTGAGAAATCAGCCCCCCCTCCACTCGTCCTACCGCCACTCCCTCCTTCTGGCGGGAGGGGAAGTCCCTTTTACTAAAAAGCACTTCGACTCTTTGTCAGTCGTTGCGCGGCCTCGCTAGGAGTCGGTCGTGGGTCCCCGTGTTTAACCCCCCCCCCCCGTCGGTGGATGGGATCGCCATCGGTCGGTAAGCAGAGAGCCCCCCACCATCGGCCGGTAAGCAGAGAGCCACACCATCGGTCGGTAAGCAGAGAGCCCCCACCATCTGTCGGCAAGTAGACATCGACAGACGATAATGCAGGGGTCGATTCTACCGCAAAATCCCTACCTTACCGAAACACACACACACATACACACAAACGTTAATCTCCACGTAATTCTTAGAAAAAATCTGACGTAATCCAACCGCCATTTTGACTGGATAATCAATGTTTAAACACCCCCTCCCCTAGGTTTCAAATTCTCAGAAAATAATCATTCAACACCTCAAGTCGCTGACAGGTTTCAACGCGTCAATGTATAGACGTAACTATCGCATGGAGGGGGGGGGGGGTCAAGCCGCAGAAGACGCCCGATGACTCACCATCCTCAAATTTTTAAAACGATTTCTGAGAAATCAGCCCCCCCCCCTTCTTCTCCCCGCTGACTGTTGGAGGGGGAGGGGGCTCTTTGTCAGGTCACGGAAAGGATTTCTGAGAAATCAGACCCCCCTCCACTCGTCCTACCGGCACTCCCTCCTTCTGGCGGGAGGGGAAGTCCCTTTTACTACAAAGCACTTCGACTCTTTGTCAGTCGTTGCGCGGCCTCGCTAGGAGTCGGTCGTGGGTCCCCGTGTTTACCCCCCCCCCCCCATCGGTGGATGGGATCGCCATCGGTCGGTAAGCAGAGAGCCCCCCCCCCCCCCTACCATCGGCCGGTAAGCAGAGAGCCACACCATCGGTCGGTAAGCAGAGAGCCCCACCATCGGTCGGTAAGTAGACATCGACAGTCGATAATGCAGGGGTCGATTCTACTGCAAAATTCCTACCTTACCGACCGCTTTTTTGGTTCGAGTTACGGCTAAATGTCGGTAACATGTCGGTAGTAGGAATTTTGCATTAGAATCGGCCCCATTACACTACTTTCCACTTCGCACTTCGTTACCAACTGTTAGCTTTCAAATAATCGTCATATTAAACGTACGTTTTCGAACTATTTTTCTACTTCTATTTGTAAAAATATGCATTTTTGAACATGCGTTGATTACATTGAGTGTTTTGATTACTTTGTATAATTATTTTCTATACCTTTTTCTCGCTCAATTAACGCGAAACGAATTGGCAACGTCTTAAATCTGGTATATCATAATGCCCAGGCTGGCAGAAGTGTCGGAAAATTAAAGACATCTGCGCCGCGTTCGTAACCTCAATATCGGCTCAAGGAGCTGTCAAAAATGAATATCGGTCCGAGTAAGAAAAAGTGTGTACTGAAGCTGTCTATAATCTCGAAGAAAGCAAAACCTTTAAGGAGGTTCGGTAATTAGAGCGAGGCCAAGATAAAAGCCCGATTTTTTTAAATATCATTGTCGAGACCTTCGTCCATGCATATGCGAAGTTTGCATGTGATAGGTGGCATTTATCATAGATGTTGGTTCACTACTTATTCGGCCTTACTTTTTAACCTATTTCAACCTATTGAACCCTTTTAACCATTTATAGTCAAATCATATGTTTTCATGCACTTTCCATGTATTGTCGCATCTTAGATGCATGTTTGCAAAATTTCACAGCGTAAGTGTCGCGAAGTGGGTGAAATGTTGGTTTTTAGTTTTGTATTTCACAGAAAGACAAATTTTTTATTTTTTTATTTTTTTAAGTTGAATTATGTATTGTCATCTCTTAGATGCATGTGTGCAAAATTTTAGAGCTCTAAGTATCGTAATGTGGGTGAAATATTGATTTTCAGTTTTGCATCTTATAGAAAGTCAAGTTTTTTTTCAGTTGAATCATGTATTGTCACCTTTTAGATGCATGTTTGCAAAATTTCAGAGCTTTGAGTAGTCGGGGGTGGGTGAAATATCGATTTTCCGTTTTGCATCTCACAGAAAGTCAAGTTATATTTTAAATGTATATTTTATTATTTTTTAAAGCTAAATCATGCACTGTTACCTCTCAGATGCATGTTTGCAAAATTTCACAGCTTTACGTGGTCGGGAAGTGGATGCAATATCGATTTTCCGTTTTGCATTTCACACCAAGTCAAGTTAAATGAAAGCTTGTAACTTGTAAAAACAGATGTCACTATAGGAAAACTCGAGATCGTCCACTATCCGATATCAAGCAACTATCCAATATATGGTGCTTCTCGCCTACTAATGTTCCATAAACTTACGCATGAAGAGGTTTTCGGAACAGTGGAAAAGATTTTCTTGGCTAGAAATCTCTACATGGGTGTTCCGTTGTTGTTACGGCTATACGTCTAAAAGCACTATGATGAATGACGTAAATAGTGGGAGTCACGAAGATGGAAAGAGAGCGAAAGCACCCCTATTTAACAAAACGGTCAATGCTCGGAGAAATGCCCTAATTGGATGACGATTTACTGGATTAAGCAGAAATTTTACTGAAGTTTCACGCGTAGATTTGACTAAAAATCAGTTAATATAAATGAGTTAGAAATAAATTTCACTTTGCCACTTGGACGTGCAAATTTCCTACGAGCTATTACTAATTTTCTTTTATTCGAATAAATCGATTTATTGCAACGCGGAGACCCGTTCTTTGTCTAATTAATGGTCCTTTCATGTCCCGACGTACCCTTCAGCCCGATACATAAAACATGGGTGAAATTTTCCCGTTCAACTCGACTGATTTTAGCTCCGGTAATTTTCAATTCTTCTCACACGTATTTACACTTTTTGGTACGATAAGAGAAAAATGTCGCATATATATAAATATATAGTTTATGACTCCCTTTCGTCTCTCGAGAGAGCATTCGTGAATGGCGATAATCGTCATCATCGCCCACTCTACGGATCGGAATTCATATTTTTCAACGTTTTCCTCTCTGCCATCTTGATATCGTCGTCTATTCTGCAGAATATGAGAGAGATAGCACGTTTGTGTATGTGTGTGTGTGTGTGCGTGCGCGCGCGCGCGCGTGTGTGTGTGTGAGTGTGTGTGTGTGCTCGCGCGCGTGAGAGAGAGAGAGAGAGAGAGAGAGAGAGAGAGAGAGAGAGAGAGAGAGAGAGAAAGAGTGAGAGAGAGAGGGAGAGGGAGAGAGAGAGAAAACGTTTTTTTCATGGCAGTATCGCCCAGAGAAACATCTGCGACTTGTGCAAAACATTTTTTTTTTAAATGATGAAAAATTTATAAACTGCGGAAGAAGTTTAGTAATATGTATTCAGTGTCTCTTCTTGGGCAGCCCCTCGCATTCTCCATTTCTATAACACAATAAGGCGAGGGCGCAATATTCAGCACCATCATTATTCTTCAAATTGTAAAACCCCTGCTTCAACTCAATTGGTTCGAAATTTCGGTAGAACTTAACTTATTTTTTCTAATTTGAAGATATATTATTATGGCTTCCGTTTAACTGGCGGTATGTTTGTGTGGTCAAAATTCTTATTTCTATTTGCTCATAATAGAGCAAATCTATGTCGAATAAAATTTCGAAGTGTCTCTCCGTCCGGTTATCGGACGAATAAGTGTATGTTATTCGTCTGGATAGCGGCTCAGTTCACGCCATATTTCCAGTAGGCGTAGATATTATTGTGATACGTGCAAGCTAGTATCTGGACGAATAACATATATATAATTGTCCGACCAGAATGTGTTAAATTGTTAAACAAACTATCCGGAAGAATAATTTATACGTGGTCATCCGATGAAAATCTTTATAATTTTCTTTGGGTTTGTGTTGGTTGGTTGTGTTTGGGCTTGGGTTGGTTAGCTGTGTTTGGGTTTGTTTGGTTTAGGTTGGTTGGTTTTGTTTGGGTTTTCGTTCTTTGGGGTTTGTGTTGTTCGGGTTTGTATGCGTTTGGGTTCGGGTTGGTTAGTTGTATTTGGGTTAGTTTGCTTTAGTTGGTTGTGTTTGGGTTTGGGTTCGTTAGTTGTGTTTGGGTCAGTTTGCTTTGGGTTGGTTGGTTGTGTTTGGGTTTGGGTTGGTTAGTTGTGTTTGGATTTGTTTGATTTGGGTTGGTTTTGTTTGCTTTGGGTTGGTTGGTTATTTTTAGGTTTGGGTTGGTTAATTGCGTTTGGATTTGTTTGGTTTGGGTTGGTTGGTTTTGTTTGGGTTTTGGTAGTTTTGGGGGTTTGTGTAGTTTGGGTTTGTATGCGTTTGGGTGTTTGTTTAGTTTGGGTTGGTTGGTTTCGTTTGGGTTTGGGTTTGTTTTTGGCGGTGGTTTGTTTGCGTTTGTCATGTTGGTTTTGTATGTTTGGGTTTGGGTTCATTTGTATGGGTTTGTGTGTTTGGGATTGTTTGTTTGGGGCGTTGTACAGCGTGAACCGCGTGAAATTAGCCGCAGTCTGGGAGAATAACATACGCTTATTTGTGCGATAACCGGATGGCTAGCCTCAGCGATAAAATCTATTCGACAAGGAAGAAACCAAAGAACATTTTCCGATACTAAAATTAAAAAATAAGCTGCGGTTTTACGAATATGATCATTCAAATCTAATTGGTATTGGGAATCCATCCAATTGAATATTTTGTCGCACTATCAAAAGAAGTGTACATAAGTCTACACAATGCATATTTAACAAAAACAAAGACTCGTTACATGGATACATAAAAAAATCAAACAATTGGTGGTTTTTTTTCAAAACAATTTTTTCGAAACCATTGCAATTCTACCCAGCTCAAAATAATTTCACGATAAAATTTCGCATGAAATACCAATTATGGTCCATGCCGTATCGTCCCGTGTATGGATCGAACACAAGCGAACAATTATATATACATAGAACGAGGATTTCTGCAACGTCGAATCTTCCCTCGTTGTATATGCCACTCCAGCAGAATCGATATACCTCCGCTTCTTCCAAACGAGGATAAAAACTGTAAACGAATCCGAACATTTTCACTCCACGTTTCGCAATATTCCGAAGTTGCGTAGAATTTCCCGTGGAAGTCGATCAATAATTAAACGTCGTACACGAAACGCTACTTGCCGGAATACGTCCGGGGCATCTTTGCTGAGTGAAATTCATCGCGGTGGTGATTCAATATTTAAACAATTCACATAGACACAAATTTCGCTCCGAAGATTATGCGATATATTTTCTAAAGAAAACGATATATTTTCTAAAGAAAATTTTCTAAAGAATTCGGTTGGTGCCTATATTACTGAAACTTTCTATATTAAAATTTGTTTATACCAAATCGTACAAGTGACAAATAATAAATTCAAGAAAAAAAGAATACGCACCTATAAAATTTCATAAAAAAGATAAACTGTACTTTTTGCGAGGTAGCTTACAATTTAATTTTTTTTTCACTCATTCGTCGCTCAAGCTGGAAATGATCCTAGTTTTGCCATTATGAGTTAATACTCACCCGGCAAACGGCAGGTCCTTCTTTCTTCTTTCTCTCCCTTTCTCACTCTCTCTCTCCCTTTCTCACTCTCTCTCTCCCTTTCTCCCCCCCTCTCTCACTCTCTCTCTCTCTTGATATACATGTATATAACAGGCGGTATAACACACTATACGAGGCATCGTCATTGTCGCCACTAGTGTTGGCAAGTTTTGCGCTCTTTTCGCTGAACCTACAGCTCCTCTTTCCGTACACCCCGGCGCATCCGCCAAACCCTCGACGCTAAAATTGCGAAAACTTTTCGCTCTCGCCATTCCACGGAAAGGGAGAGGGGCAATTTTTTTGCATTTTCCATCTCGGAACTAAGGTTACCTGTACATTTATATATATATACGTGTATAATACACACAAACATTATATATATATATATACACACGTATGAGATGCAAAGAGAGTAGTTTGGCGCAGAAGGCTATGATAGTGTGTAGGTGTAACGTAGAGTTTGGCGTGCGCTCATACCAACACACACATAGATATATATATATATAACTGCGTACCGAAAGTAAAGTAGAGGGTGCTGGGACGTATGGACGGCCTCGTACATATTGTTACGAGTTATCGCCAAAGTTGTCGCGTCCATTTTTCTTCTCACCTCGCATCTCGATTCGCATCCTATGCCTCGCTTCTTTCCGCTCCTTTTTTGCCGCTGCCCATGCGATATTTCCTCTTTCTCTCACGTTTCTCCCTCTCTCTCTCTCTCTCTCTCTCTCTCTCTCTCTCTCTCTCTCTCTCTCTCTTTCTCTCTCTCTCTAGTAATTTTTCCATTTCCTTCGCGCTTTGTTTCCTCGCCTCTCGTATTCTCAGCCCACTTTCGTCTTGTTTCGCCCCTCCCTCGCTTGCGGTTCTTTGCTCGTCTCTCGTTCCCTCAGACATTCCGTGCGTCTGCACTTAAGCGGAATATTCAAAATTCCAGGAAAGACCAGTGCATTCGCATATTTACGCGTTTACGAGCGGGCAGTTCAACGTTCGAGTGTTGTAACGGCGTACGTGCCGAACTTTCGCGAATGCTTCGCGACGCACCGAGACGCGGTCACGAGTTACGCCATTGCAAGTGCTATGAACAACGCGTAAGTGTGTACTCTTTTGCGGAAAGCTTGGTGGCGTGTCTCGACGCTGAAAGATACCTAAGAATTTACTGCTATTTTTCGATCTGGGTCGGAAAAAGCCAACGTTGCATGGAGTTTCGGTAGACTTTGCGGAGGTCCTCTGCGGTCGACAGAAATTCGTCGACGACCTCGAGAATTGTATTTCGACCCCGCGTTTCTGCAGCTGTTCATTAATCACAGAAAAGATAGCCGTTACGAGAGTAATGTCAAGTTCAAGATTATTCTCTTCGCTTGAGAGAAGAACGGATGAATTTGTGCGTGTATATTGGCGAGTCACTGGTCGATAAAAACGATATCGGTTTTACAAAAAAAGAATTATGGAAACGTCTTGTCCCTTAAGGCCTTAGGCCACAGTACCGGGTATAAAATCATGTGTGAATTTAACAATTTTTTTCGCATGAAAAAGTGATGTACTCATAAAATTAATTACACATCTATTTAGTATGTATACCAAGCTGATAGAAATTTTTCTTTTTTTTTCCGAATTACAAAATGACCGACTGCTCGAATCTTCTCGAAACAGCTTTTTTCCAATTGATGTGACAAATAACTGCAACAATTTTCACTCGATTTACTTCAAATTTAAAAGTTATGTTCCTCATTGCATTTCGTAGGGAAGTACGTACGGAATTTTTTATTAATCGAAAACTTTTCATTTTATGAGCAGTTTATGAGAAGTTATAACGGAATTTTACACTAAAAATTAATTTCTTAAGTTCAAATAGCTACAACTTTTGGATAAAACAATATTTTTCAAATTCCGTACGTACTTCTCTCGGTATTCTAATGTAGATTGACGAGAATTTTTGTTTTCTGTTCTAGGTAAAAAATTGTGGATGCTAAATGTCACGCCGTGGAGCGCGTAAAAAAACATAGAAGGTATTAGTAGTCGGCCATTTTGTACATCGGAAAAAAAATTCTAACACCTTGATATTTATACTAAATAGATGTGCAATTATTTTCAAGAGTGAATCACCTTTTCATACGAAAAAAATGGTTAAATTCGCATATGATTTTATACCCGTTACTGTGGCCTGAGGCCTTAATGAAGTTTTTTACATCTGCGTTTTTGTGTACTCTGCTCTCTCTCTCTCTCTGCCCTCTCCCTCCCCTCTCTAGCTGTCTTTTTTTATCGACTCGGTTTATTCGGCGATCAGTAACGTCGTGGCGCATCAATCTTTTTTTTCTTTCCGATGCGCAACGACGGATCGTTGTCGGTGTAGATTGCACGCTCTAAACTTGTGCAACAGAAAGAGGGCACGAGAGAGAAGCAGGCAGGCTGAGAAGAGAGACAAAACATTAGAGAGTACGAGAGGGGGATATTCTTTGAAGAATAGAGGTTTCTACGGGGCACAACTGGTGTATCTTGTTCAACTCGTAAGACACAGCAAGGGGGAGGGTGGGAGAGAGAGAGAGAGAGGGGGAGAGAGAGAGAAAGAGAGAGAGGGAGGGAGAGAGCGCATTGAGAGTGAACGATATGAGAGAAAGAACGGGAAGAGGTATGAGATCGAAAGGAGAAAGGAGACCTAGTGTGGATGTTACGCTCGTAGCACGTTTCGTTTCGTTTTATAGTGGGAGGTTCGGAATCCTCGGTCTTTCGTCTCTCGTTGTACCAGCCACTCTCGTTTCGACCATTTTCTCCTGAGCATTTCTCATTCTCGTCGCCTTAGCTCTCCCGTTTTCTTCCATTCGTTGCAGAATCGGCAACAGCCAAATTGCTAGCACCCACGACCGTAAGTAGTAACGGGCATCAATGGTCAGACGTGGCTGACGTATCGCGTAGGTCGTGATAAAAATAGCGAACAAATGCGCGGACGATGATTGACGTTCTTTCGAAGAGACCCTACGGGATAGTATCCTTTTGAACGCTCGTAAAAGAAAAATTGATTTCGTGCAAATCTAGGAAGTGGATTGCGTGTTTCGGCGTAGTACCTTTGAAATAACTCCGAATCATAGAAACTATTGTGAGACGGAACATTGTTAATTGAGGACAGCTCAGGTCAAGTAAGTATTTGAACTCAAATACTCAAATACACTTTGCAAAAAGGAAACGTTTCTCATATGATTCGGAAAATGGAGCCAGTCCTCCGATAATAAATCGCTTTCAACTTAAGGGGTGAGATGCAGTCAGAAATTTCAAAAAATCGATTTTTTAATACATTTTCTTGAAGTATGATTTTTCGAAAATATTCCCTGAAAATTTAAAGTCAATCCGATGAATAGTTTCCGGGATATCCCACAATTAGTGAAGGGGCGTCGGGTCCCCATGGCAGGTAGCGGACGGCAGCTGCGAGCAACCGGTTTCGAACCCCCTTACAACGCATGACCGGGGTCCGAACGCACCCCACGCGAGCTCCGAAAAATGAGCTGTTTGCTGTTTTTTTTTCTGGTTTTCAGTCTTCAAATGGGTTTTTTCACTAACTTAATGTGGATGAAAGCTGATTTTTCGAACGGCATTCTCTTCCTTATGAAAAAACGAAGAGAATCACGATCGAAAAAGTCAGTTTATCGTCATAGGACCAGTTGTATGATCAAGAAAAGCGCGGGGTGCGTTCGGACCCCAGTCATGTGTTTGAAGGTACGAAAAAAGTCATGAGTTGTAGGGTTAACGATAATACCCGGGAAGGCAGACTGCTTCGAAGACAACAACAAATTGATGTTTTGAAAGCTTCCACACCGACAGAAGCCCTACTGTATGGGCCAGGAATTGATGATTCGATGTAACTAATTTTTCAATGAGTATTTCTATACATAAATCAAGTGTAACATTGGAAAACTCTTCCAGAAATGTTGCAATATGTATTACTCAAAAACTATGAATTCAGCAAAATTTGATAAAGAATACTTTTGTTTTAAAATTTCCCAAAATGTTTTTGAAAAATAATTCATCCCGAAAAACTTTAATTTTTTGAAAAATTATTTCAACCATTGGTTTTTTTCGCTTTTTTGTTTCAGATGATCCAGTAAAATTTTATGATGGTCGTCGCAAATCACTACATGCCGAAGGGGGTCCGAAAAAGATGGCGGTATTTTTATAAATAATCAATATTCTTCTTTGAAAATTTTTACAAGTGAAGTTGAAATATAACAGAAAAAGTCTGCGTAACCACTTTTCTAAAACAAACTTAATTACTATAAAAAAAAAATTCTTGAAAATCCTCGTTCTTTCACGCCTCTGACTGCATCTTACTCCTTAACGGACTATGCCTATATAGTTGTAACACCCGTCAACAGCTCATTTATGGGATTTTTTAACAGAAAATCTTGATCAATTTCGACAAAAATCAGGTGTTCGAAAAAGTATCATCCGAAAAATACACTTTAAATTTTTTGTGTAGAAATTTTGAATAAAAATCGATTTACAGCCGCTGTCCGGCAAGTAGGTACCTTTCGAAAACGTCTTTTGCGGTGCGCAATGTCCTTCTGCACCAGTCTATCTAATAACAAAAAAACAAACAGCTTTCGTTAGTATATCAGTTTATCCTATAATGAATCCAAGGAATTTTCGAAGTATCAAATTAAAAAGCATGGCGCGAGTTCAAAACGGGATTCTTGATTGTTGCGAATGAAATGGGCATATTTTATTCATCAAATCGAAAGTGCACACCGGAAAAAAAATATTTCGATCAACGACTATATTTGGCAGTATTACCATGACTGTGGACCCTAATTCTGATCACTCAGACTTCATATTTGACGAAAATAAGACTTTTTCAGAAGTGGTAAAAACATAAATTCGACCGACAAGGGGGCGAAACGGGGGTTTTGAACTTTATTTCTCACACCATATTTTTTGGTCAGATTTACTTGAAACTTGGTATAAAATTACTCCAATAAAAATAATTAAACATGTATTTGTATGAGTTTGTTTCGTGTATTTATGTCAACCCCAACAAATACAGCTAAGGGGTTAAAATTACTACTTGACTGTCTACACCCATCGATTAGCGAGGAAAAAATTAGTATTATATAAAATAAATTTGGTAAGTTTCAAGTAAATCTGGTCGAAAAATATATTTCCGCATACAAAGGTCAACACTCGCGTTTATGCACCTTGAAAGTTAAATTTTTTAAATTGCTGCTCTATATGTTCAATTATTTGTATATTGAAGTATTTATGCCAAGTGTCAAGTAAATCTGACAAAAATATGTTGTCTCATACAAACTTTAACACCGTCGTTTAACTCTCTTAAGGATCGAATTTTAGGAAATGCTGAAATGCCTGTTCAATTATTTGTATTGTAGAGTATTTACGCCTAATTTCAAGTACATCTGATAAAACAACTATGTTGTCTCATACAAATTTTAAAACCCCTGTTTCACCCCCTTAAGGGGTGGAATTCCGTTTTTTACCACTCCTGAAAAAAGTCTTATCTGGGGTCAAATATGAGGGCTGCGTAGTCAGAATTAAGAGCCACAGATATCGTAATATCCCCAAAATGGCATTTTTCGTTCATCAAATCAAAAGTATATATCGGAAAATATCCATCGATCGAATACTATATTTTTACATCCAGCAAAAGTCCCTAAACATTTCAGGAAGATCGATGCAGTAGTATTTGAGATATTTCGCTCACCGACTTCGAGAATGTACTTTCAAGAAAAAAGCCTTTGAAGTTTCGAACGACGCTCCGAGCGTTCCGACGAGCGTCAACACAACAGCCCATCAATCTGTAAATTCTGATCCGATCACCTTGAAATTTTTAGAAAACATGAATAACACAATATACTGTCAAAATCTATTGGTATTAAAAAAAGTGAATATTCGAGTTTTTTAACTAGGCATAACCCCTTAAACGCCTAATCGAATGAATAATCCGTAAATACGTGAAATGGCTAAACCAACTCGATCCGAATGAAAGCAAACAAGGCAAACAAGGTTATTGCGAAAGGGCTCGCTCTCTTCGATATATATTGTTTTGTTCGAACAATCAGACTTTCCTTGGGGCCGAAAAGATTGGGCGTAGTTGGGGCAAAAACCGCATCAACATGTACGCGTAACGAGAATCAGTAGTAACGGAAATTCCTTCAGTCAGTAAGTCGACGAGTCAGCCGGAGGTAACAAGCAGTAGAGGGAGCCACTAAGCCAGCGGAGAGTAGTTGAAACGACTGCTGTGCGGTCTGAGCATTGCCGGAAGCCGTCTGACCTACTCTTCTCACTGTGGCTCTCTCGCATGTGGCAGCCACTACTGCCACTGGCCTATCACAGCGCGATGGCAGGCGAGCTAGTAGAAATACCCGTATTCGGTCGGACACGAGGAACGAAAATATACCGAGTACTCGTATTACTCGCTATCTTCCACTTCCATTTTCACATAGACATGTAGACTGTGCCTGGTGAAGATTCCGCAGGAAAACGCCTCGTGACTCGATCATTCGTCCATTATTTATTTTCTGAATCTTGCAAGTATATTTTTGCACGATTTTTGTTAACTCACTTTCCATCGTTTTCTTCGTGACCATTCCTTCCACTCTTCGTTTAATGCATTGGCATGTATTTACATATAGACTTTCGGCGGTAAATTCTAGTAAACTTTTCGATCGGCGGAAAATTTAAGACCCTGGGAAAAAAGTAGCTCGATCGACGACTCGAAAGCCAAAAAAAATGAGCCCCATCGTGATTTTTTCCCCATAGTCCGTTACTTTTTAGCTCTTTAGGCGAGCTTCAACGTGTTTGCTTTTTGGCCACTTGCCTATTCTCATAGAAGTGCTTGTCATTTTATCGAAAGAGGCAATGGAAATTTCTTCATAGAGGGATTCGGAAAAGGCGAGACTGGACCCTCAAACAAATACTTCCTGATTTTCTCTGCAAGTACATGCAGCTATGCGTGAAGTATTTTTCGAAAATACACTGAAGCTCGAAAATGATAGAGGACAGGATACCCAGAGAGACAGAAGTAAAAATATTGAACAGATTATCGTTTGAAAAGAGGAATGTTGAAAAACTTCGGTTCACTGATCACTTTTGGTCGAAAAATTACAAAAAGTCTCCCCATACCTTTTGTCAGAAGTGCATTTGCGAACGATTCGAATTATGAGTATCACACTTATACATTTGTTTATCAAGCTTTTGCACTTGTACGCGCTCAGTTCGCCTTCGACAGTTGGAAATAGAGCCGAAAAAGAGGTATAGCATATTAAGGCCTTAGGTCACAGTACCGAGTATAAAATCATGTGCCTACTTAACAATTATTTTTCGTATAAAAAAGTGATTCACTCATAAAATTAATTACACATCTATTTAGTATGAATATCAAGCTGTTAGAATTTTTTTTTTCGACGTACAAAATGGCCGACTACTAATAGTTTTTTAAATCTTTTTTTTAAGCACTCGTGACATTTAGCATCCACAATTTTTTACCTAGGACAAAAAACAAAAATTCTCGTTAATCGATATTAGAATACCTAGAGAAGTATGTACGGAATTTAAAAAATATTGTTTCATTCAAAAGTTGTAGGTATTTGAACTTATCAAATGAATTTTCAGTGAAAAATTTCGTTATAACTGCTCATAAACTGCTTATAAAATGAAAAGGTTTCGATTTATCAGAAATTCCGTACGTACTTCTCTGCCAAATGCAATTAGGAGCATAACTTTTAAATTTGACGTAAAACGAGTGAAAATTATTGAAGTCATTTGTCACGCCAAATGGAAAAAAGCTGTTTCGCGAAGTTTCGAGTAGTCAGCAATTTTATACATCGAAAAATAAAAAAATTCTAACAGCTCGATATTCATACTAAATAGATGTGTAACTATATTTAAGAGTAAATCCTTTTTTCATGCGAAGAAAAAATGTTAAATTCGCACATGATTTTTACCCCTTACTGTGGCCTAAGGCCTTGAACGTAATATGATTCTCGCTGTGCAAATGTACTGGCATATGTGTTTATTTACTTGTGTGTACGTATCATATTGACGAGACAGTTAGACGTAATTGGAGAAGGAAGAAATCAATTCCGCAGCTATAAAGAAAATTGATCTAAGAGAAAATATAAAAAACGAAGCACATGAAAATACAGAGAAAGAGTAGCGCGTTGTAAAACATTTACACTACTCGGTTCCCCTTCGTCAAAGTATCCCGTGTCACGTGCGCCTCATCCGTGCTGGGTCGTCCTCACCGATCGGACGTACATCCTTCCCTCCGTAGGGCATTCTACAGGTCAGACCAATAGATCGTGCCTCGTCACCGGAATCAGATCAAGTATTTTTTCTCTCGCGGTTACGTCCATGACGCAGATAAAATTATACAAATGTAAAATTCTCGAATTATTACATTCAACGTGACTCGCTGTTACCAAATTTGCGAATCTTTTTTGTCACGTCACGTCGTTGTTTAAGTCCCGTTTTGGTCCTCACGGGACTCGGTTCTCATCAAACATTCTCGTTTACTTCGATACTTTCCGCAATAAAATCAAGTAACGAAAAAGGCTGCTTTTCGAAAGGTTTCTAAAATTCAAAATTTCAAAATTCTACGTTTTTTAAATTCAAACGTATGATAAGATGAAAAATTAAGCCTTAGAAAAATTTAATGTTTTTCGTGCCAAAGCTTTTTTCTCGAGAGGGCTAAAAAGGAGTATATGCTCTCGACAAAAGCTGGCGACGTTGATGCCGAAAAATAACGAGAAAAGTAATAAAGAAAACAGAGAAGTAACGAGTTCGTTTCAATTTTCAACTTTTTTCCCCCTTCTCGTTCTCTTTGGCAGTGGCACTTTCTTTTTACTTTTGGGCACATCGGCGCACCACACCGTGCAAGATAGTCCCGTGCGCCCGTTTCTACACGAGTCCATTAATTTTTTTTCTCTTGCTTCTTCCGTGGCCACTGTGTCGCTTGCTCTCTCTCTCTCTCCTTCTCTCTCTCCCTCTCTCTCTCTCTCTCTCTCTCTCTCTCTCTCTCTCTCTCTCTCTCTCTCGCTCTCGCTCTCGCTCTCGCTCTCGCTCTCGCTCTCGCTCTCGCTCTCGCTCTCGCTCTCGCTCTCGCTCTCGCTCTCGCTCTCGCTCTCGCTCTCGCTCTCGCTCTCGCTCTCGCTCTCGCTCTCGCTCTCGCTCTCGCTCTCGCTCTCGCTCTCGCTCTCGCTCTCGCTCTCGCTCTCGCTCTCGCTCTCGCTCTCGCTCTCGCTCTCGCTCTCGCTCTCGCTCTCGCTCTCGCTCTCACTCTCCCTCTCGCTCTCACTCTCACTCTCACTCTCACTCTCACTCTCACTCTCACTCTCACTCTCACTCTCACTCTCACTCTCACTCTCGCTCTCGAGTAGCGACGAAATTCTCCATTTGTCAATGGCTCGTGAGTGCCCGCCACTATGGCGAGCCTTTCACATTTTCATGTGACTATTTTTCACGTGATAAGATGTCAGGACTAATCTCCGGCAGCAAAAATTGTACAGGGATTGCGGGACATTTTGTGCATGCTTCTGAAAATCTTTAATAAAAGCTCATTCGTGTCGAAAATTTTCAGGAATGACCCGAATTGACCAGAGCAACTTCAGCATTTCAAATAAACCAAAACACAAAAGTTCAGTCCTGCACCTTTCAGGGGTTGGACTATGGGAGCTTTTTTTATTACCGGTATTATCCCGATGTGAACAAGTCGTAATCGCGGAATACAGTCAAACCTCGAAATAACGAATCTTCAGGATAGTTCGTTATATCGAGTTTTCGTTACATCTTTACATGTTCATTGAGATATTAAAATATTCGTTAAGCCAAATATATTAGCACGATCAATATAGGGATATTTTTTAAAAAAGAATAGGTTTAAATTAGAGCCATTTTTACAAGCAATTAGCAATTAAAGCACAAGGTATGTTATTATTTTGTTGTATCAAGGTTTCGGGTGTCTATCGGAAGGGAATGGACAAATCTTCGTTACATCGAGGTTCGTTATATCCAGGTTCGACTGTACCGATATTTCGATATTTTCCGATATTTGTGGATAACATTGGTTAAAAACGTTAGAAGCATGAAACTGAAGATGGAAGTTCGAGAAATAATAGGGCATAGCTAACCGAAACCACAGTATTTTATAAAAATCACCGTCTTTTATTGTTGCGAGATTGTCATTTATTATACATTTCTAAACACACTCTGCTATGTTCTTAAATATATATTCACACCACCGTAAAATAAATAAACACGCAAAAAATAGGAACTTTTATGCAAATGAAATAAGTAACAAACAAGCAAAATTGAAAGTGGGCAGTTTTATGCAAGTCGGCGTAGTAGTAGCTACCAGAATGCAAACAAATGGCATAGCTTGTGGAAGGCACGTGACAGCATGGGCTCTTTAATTAACGAGATTCAGATTGCTGAAAGAATGACCGCAAGAAACGAATGCCGTCTAAACTTTCGTCTTTCAGAGACCAGCTTCCTTTATTGCAGGTGTAAGGTCTGTTTTTATTCCACACTCATAGATGAAGAAGTTGACATTACGAAAATATTTAGTGCACGTAATAGTATCTTAAAGCAGTTACACGTAGTGGAAAAAAACTAGTAAAAGTTACTTAACGGAAAAAAATTACAGTTTGGTATAATATTTTGATTTGTTCAACTCTGTCATCGAAGTATCGTTATTATTCGAGTCCAATATTGGATTTTCAGTTCGATATTTAGTTTTTTCGATTTCATCAAGAACCGGTATCCATGTTCTAATTTCTTTCACCGATTGATTAATGAGTTACGTGGATTTGAACATGAAAAAAATTATCTTTTTCAAATTTTGTAATCTAATAGTACGATATGTCTAGACTATTCTGCCAAAGTTTAAAATCAAACGGAGTAAAAGTGTAGGAGAGAGAGAGAGAGCCTTTGGGAATTCCCCCCGTTGAGAAAGACCGGCCAGGAGCGAAAACTTTAATCGCATTTTTCTCAAAATACTATTTTTAAAGTCGGTGGACACGATATCTCAAAAGCTAATGCAATCTCATTGAAATGTTGCACACGTCATAATAGCATTGACCAGTGATTGAACGAAGGTTCTTTTTTCGATCACAACTAACTTTACAAGGCTATACGTAATGTAAATTGTACCAAAAATTGAACTATTTTGCATAAAACTCTGCCAGCAATTCAAATATCAATTTTTTTCATAACCCTTCGTCCAATCACGAGATACACCTAGCTGCTAACAGAAAAAAATGGTTTTTTAATTTCAGATATAGCTATCATGAGCACTGTCGTCGAGTATCCATAAGTGAATATCCATAAGTCGAATATACATAAGTACGAATAACCATAAGAACGAATATCCATAAGTATGAATATCCACAAGTCGAATATCTATAAGTGAGTATAGAGTAGAAATGAGTTTGTTTGTTTGGGTTTGGTTTTGGCGCTCTTTTCTACTCTATACTCACCCTCTATACTCACTTTCCTTTACCTTCCCCCATTTCTGGCACTCACTTTTATTCTGTATTTACCTATGGATATTCGTACTTATGGGTATTCACTTATGGATATTGGCAGTTATGGATATTCGGTTATGGAAATTCGACTTATGGATATTCTACCCCAATCATCATGAGTTATCCTGACCACCACGAGAACACCTTATTTTTATGTCTTCGGAAACCAGGCCCCACCGGCTGAATTTCCCAAATTTTTGGATAACATTTTTTTTTATATTTATGAAATGTTGCTCTTTTATGTGCTTAACATTTTAAAGAAAATAATTTATATAATATATTTTTTTTCAATAGAGAAAATATCCTTCTTTTGGCTTCGTAATCCACGTAACCTGTTAAGCGCTTAAGCAACATTTTGCAAAAACGCTGTGCGAATATGAGAAATCGTTTGTCACGATCTACCGAGGAATAAAAAATTTTATTTCCCATTTTCTTCGCACCGAGAGATATAATTTCTTGAGTTTTGTGACGTGTGCCTTCCTCGTCGCATTTTTACCCACGATGTACGGCGAATCATCCGTTGTTTCTGCAATCTCGAAAGAACGCGTGGCTAACTCCGTCGCACCCTCGACTCTTTTATCCCATTCGTTCCTGTAGTTTTTACATTTCCGTCATTCAATTCCTCCTCTGCCGCTCCGACTCGTGGTAATTTCGCCTGCCTTTTTCTCCGTCCCGTGCAATGCGGAACAGCCCTTCTTTTCATCCCCTATCTCCGTCGTCCCTCCCCCTCTCGTTCCTTCGCTTCGTCCACGTTCCTCTTTCTCCGCTGGCTCGTTCTCGCTCGACCTCGCGATACTCCCGTGTCGGTTTTCTCCGTCCGTTTCATCCCCCAGCCGTCCTTCCTCCCCTCTATTCGCGTGTAAAACGCTCGCGGGTCCCGAGGGCGCCTGCGTCGCTTTGGTACGCGAGGCGTCGGCGTCGCGCTGCGGGGGCGTCGCTCCGGCGGTTCAGCCGGACGTCTGACGACAATACTCTCTTAGTCCGGGGGTCAGTATAAACGGTAGCGCCGTCGTGAGGGTCTCGAGAAATCGAGAAGCAGCCAGCGAGAGCCAGAGACTTGGGACTAAGGAGATACGGAAAATACGAAGTTAACGAAATATCCCAATCGGAACGGTGGGCGAAGGAAAAAAGGGGAAAAGGATTCGAGAATTTACGTGTCGAATGAAAATAGTTCGGGCAACGTCAGTGAGCGAGGAGTTTTCGTTTTCGACGTTCGTACTCGTCGAAGAGGAACACGATCCTTGAATTCTATATTTCGTAGGGAAAATTCGCGTGGCGCGAAGGATATCGCGTATTCGTTGGATATCAGGTGTCGTCGCGGGATTGAGGTACGAGAGCTTTCGGAGGCTCAAACTTTTTCCTCGGTGAAAAAATAGTGCGGTTTAAACGTACCCGGAGATCCGAGGTCAGCACCGAATCAAGAAGGTTCAGGAGCATTGCTGCACAAGCTACGAGACAGGCAGAGAGAGAGAGAGAGAGAGAGAGAGAGAGAGAGAGAGGGACGAAGAGCGAGAAAGAAAAAGAGCGATAACGCGAGATAAAAATGGGGCGATACGTGAGCGAGGCCACGAGTCGCGGATCGATCGTGAAATAACTTTGTGCGAGACACCGTGGAGAGAACGGGAGAGTAAAACGTATACAGAGAGAAAGAGAGATAGAGACAGATAAAACGAGTGGTTTCTATAGATAAGAGATAAGAAACACAAAACTCTAGGGACGAAATAGAAACGTCCTTCCTTCTTCCTCTTCTCTTTCTTCTCGTTCTTTTTCTTCTTCTTCTCCTTCCACTTCTCAGCGACCTTTCCGTACTTGTGCGAAAAAAATCGTCGTCTTCTTCGTCCTACTCGCAATCTCGTTTCGCGCTTCGATACCTAAAAGAACCCGGATAGAAACTTTTTTTCACGTGGGTCAGTGATCGCGTGTGTGGGTGTACGTGTTTTGTTTCTCGGCGAGGAAAGTTTCGGGCTGCCGCCAGAAGAAGGTCCTTTGTATTTTGCTCATTCGAGTCCGGAGTGCTCTCAATAAATAATACGATATCTACTGAAAAAGTTTATACACACAACTATATATATGTATATATTTATTTATTTATGAGCACGCGTCACTACTCATCATCTGCGTGACGCAATACATTTTTACTCCGCACTATCGTGAATTACTTGCGACATTATTTCAGTCTTCATCATTATCACAACAATTCCGTGAACTTGAATCTTCCTTTGTCCAAACGCGGAAGACAGGAGAGTGTGATACGCCCGACCATGTTTTCCTATCGCGAGTAAATAGTCGATGCAAAACGTCGAAGAAGTTTCGACATAGTGTATGAGGTGAAAAAAAGAACGTCGTTTCGGGCTGATCAACAAAAGTGGCCGACAGGCTTGGAAAATCGATTGTCTCTTCGAGGAATAAGAGTGATCAAGATCTTAAAAGGATTAAGAGGATCGAGGATTAAGATCGAAGAACCGAGGTTGGTAGAAATTGTGCAAAGAAATCAAAATTCTCGACCATCGCTCAATCGAATTTTCTCCACGCGAGTGCGTATCGGCAGTGCATCCTCGACGTGACGTCGCGAGAGTGCGCGAAAAAAAACAGCGAGGCCGCGTATGAGCGTGTATGGTACGAAACAAGAAAATTGACCCTCGGAGGTGGTTGGTTGATTTTTGGTCGGGGAATGGTGAAATCGGTTTGAAAGAACAACGTGGCGCATGAGAGGAGGAGGGAGCGAAGGACAAACAGGAGCAAATGAGTACGAAGGATCTCCCCAGCGAGGTCTCCAGATTGCCCCAGCACGCTCGGCTATTGCGGTCAACCCGTAATCCATTTCGCATCTCGTCCACGCGGTCGTACGAAAAAACATCGCCAGCAAATCGAGCAGAGAATATCAAATAAGGTGGGTTGGAGAGGCGCGTATACGGGAAGAATTTTGCCACCCTTCTACAGCTATATTGGAAAATATATAAATCGATAGATGTTACGTACAGTACGAGAAACTTGTTCGCTCGCGTATTGCACTTTCGCATCGACATTGCTACGAGAGTAAGCGAGGCGGTTCGTCACTGGCGAACGGTGGCATAAAGAAACGAAGAGTTGCCGGTGTACGTTGATGCATCCAGTTTGTCCGTCGGCGAGTACACGTAACCATATCGTCTTGTACATAGAAAAGGACAGCGCGAATCGGGACGATCGAGCGTAGGCAAAATTCCTCCACCCTCTATTCCTGCATTTCACATACGCGTACCTACGTATCCGTACAAAAGTTACACATGTACGGTGGATCCGTCCGCTCGTCATCGTCGTTGTGGGCCGGTCACGTTGCAGCCGCATCCATTGCCAGCGAGAAACTTGCTCGGAATTCCATTCGAATGAACATCGACGAACGATAATCACAGCTATCGATAACAACGATAAACACATGAGGTACGCTCGTACGAGGTGAAGAGGTGCGATAATACCCAGCGATACAAAAGAACACCAGAAACGGGATAAAACGAAAAGTGATCAGACGTCCTAAATCTTCGAAAAGTTTGGAAGATGAATTCCCTGCTGTTTTGCGTACTGATCCCATTTTTCGGACTATTGTCGAATCGCGCTTGGTCATTCGTGCTCGAGGGTTCGTCTACGAGTTACGCGCACTTTCGCAAATGGAACGCCGCGCTGAACGGCACACTCGAGTTCGAGTTCAAGACCGAGCAGGGCAACGGCCTACTGTTGTACACCGACGACGGTGGTACGTACGACTTCTTCGAGATCAAACTAGTCGAGAGCGCCCTCAGACTGAGGTACAATCTCGGGGGTGGCGCACAAATCGTCACGGTCGGTCACGAACTCGGCGATGGCCAGTGGCACAAAGTGCAGATCATCCGTAACAACGAGAATACGACGTTAACGGTGGACGGTGTCGGGGCAACGTCGACATCGCGCGGCAAGGAATACGAGTTCGGACGGTTGAATGGAAACTCTGACGTGTACATCGGTGGTATGCCCAGCTGGTACAACAGCAAATTAACGCTACTTGCTCTGCCGAGCGTCATATTCGAACCGCGTTTCAACGGCGTCATTAGAAATCTCGTATACGCCGATGGCGATAGCGCCGTTCCTAAACGACAGGAAATGAAGAGCCGTGACACCAAGGTAAATATTATACGAGCGGTCGAAAACTTGCGTGGAATACGCGCACGGGTATTGACGCTTTTGCGGTGACATCGGAAACTCTCAGTCCTATATGTGTGTAAAGTTCTATTTAGGTAATACGATGCTCGATCGACCGGAGGTAGGGGAAAGGTGTACGAAATGATGAACCTAAGGCAGAATGCTCGTGATTTCGAAGATATTCAACAAAATCAAAATCTGAAAGCGTTTACTACTGGCATATATATCTATCTTACGATTGGCGTATTCGAAATATTCAATTTATTAGGATTTCAATAAAAAGATTTCCTTTTTTTTTTAAACCGTACATAAGGATTCTTCGTAGTCGGGCTCTACTGCTAAAAAGCACTGCTAAAAAAGTGCTGGTAAAAAAGTACTGCTAAAAAAGTGCTGGTAAAAAAGTACTGCTAAAACTGTACTGCTAAACGGGCTCTACTGCTAAAAGATCCACTGCTAAAACTGTACTGCCAAAAGGCTCGACTGCTAAAAGCTGTACTGCTAAATGGGCTCTACCGGTAAAACTAGCTTCAGACAGAGGGCTCATATAAGTTCCACTGATTGAGGTTATACTGTACTTTTTACGGTTTTTTGTTGATTTTTTAGGATTTTCTTTAGAAAACTTACCTTGCTATCTATACCATTGTGCTGCACTCGGCGGGACGCGTTAGTAGACACCTCGTTTGTACTCCCGTGACGTCAGGAACGTCAAAAGTTAGAAATACCTACCGTCAAATTTTACCTTAGGGCTGTATTATTGACGAAAAATCATAACATTTGTTTGGGTTTGTTTGGGTTTGGTTGTTTGTGTTTCTTTGGGTACCCTTCTGCGTTTTAACAGATGAGACTCTTTAGCAGTGTTGCTTTTACCACTAGAGTCTACTTAGCAGTCCAGTTTTAGCACTAGAGCCCATTTAGCACTAGAACTTTTGGCAATACAATGGCAGTTCTACGATAACCGTGGCGCCGCGATTTAATGATGGATTCTTATGTATCTCGACGAGACAAATCGAAAGTGAAGAATACAACTTTTCGATATCGATATTAGTTTTTGAGATATCGAATTTTTTAATAATTTTTTTTAGATAGCATGGTAAATCTATCGAATTACACACACACACACACGCACGCACGCACACACACACGTGCGCACGTTCGCACATCACAGAAAAAATAAGCCTTTAACTGACCGACAATTTTATCAAGAAATGCAATTATATCGATCTAGTCAGACAACTCGTTTTTCGCAAAATTTCTTTAATTGAAAAAGAAAATTTCCTATATGAAGGTTTCTCCCACCATAATGTTCCATGTTATGCCATTGTCGAGTTATAACGTTTTATGACCACTGCGGTAGACCTACATGATCGCGGTCGCGGAAACACACACACACACAAATGCAAATACGCACAGACACACACGAACACACGCACACGCACGCATATCCCAAATATTCATTCGTCTAAACATATATATCTCAGCCACATATATCCCAGATATTCATTAATTTGAACACTATATTTTTGTCTTGAGGGAGGTGCGTTGCTCCCTCTACCCCCACAAGAGGCTCTGCCTCTTGGCTCTGCTGGAGGGTTCCATCCCCCAGACTCCCCCATTCATCACACCACAGAAATACGTTCCAGTAAGTATAAAAAAATTAATTAAAAAATTCGATATCTTGAAAACTAATATCGATATAGAAAAATTGTATTCTTCACTTTCGATTTTCCTCGTCGAGATACACAAGTATCCGTCATAAAATCGCGGCACCACGGTTATCGTAGAATCCCCAGTAAAATTTTAGCGGTAGAGCTCTTAGCAGTACAGTTTTAGCAGTAGAGCCCGTTTAATAGTGGAATTTTAGCAGTAGAATTTTTAGCAGTTCTCTTTTAGCAGTAGAGCCCTAGTACCGGATTCTTGGACATCCCAGTGTTCAACATTATCTCTAGGGTATGGACAAGATGATCCCCCGGATCATCGGGTCCCTATTTTGAGATGTTTCTAAGTTTTCGAGTTATTAGGTAAATGTAAATACAAGTTGGCTCGAGTTTACAACACCTTTATATGTATTAATCATAGGTACCCAACATAAACTGAACTTACAAGTTAAATGACCTTTATGGTACAAGTTTTATCTCACCTAACGAATTAAACTAAACCAGGCTTCTACAGCCAGTCTTAAGTCACTTATGATATCCATTATTATTTGTCAGATCAATTATACATTAGCAATCTAGTTTGAACATAAATAGACAATCTATCTAACGAAAATAAGATAGGTATATGTTATTTGTGTATAAGATGATTCGTAGGGATCATTTTGTACACCTAGAAGGGAATCATTTCGCCTGAAACTCAACTTTTTTATTAATTGCTCGGTAACATAACCTATAAGTATTCCACTGTTACCCCGTCAACCAAAACCCAAATTGAGAATATTACGAAGCCACAAACACAACAATGATTGCAACCGACAGTATACAATAAAAGTTACCTAAGGTTAAACTCAACCTTGCTTTAGATCAACAGCACACAATTTTGATTACTTTCCGTAAAAAAAGTGCGTCGTCGCTCACACCGCCATCGTGAATTGACTAACGCGGGGGGTGCCGGGCGCTAGATTTTTCCAAAGAATACCACTATAAAAATGATACAGCAAAAATCTGAATTACGTCAAGTTCACTGCTCATCTAATTACGCGTATGAGGACGTAAACCAACCCGCGTCACAGTTTTCATTCATCAGGAATCCACATGTTCCATACATCGGGCTACAGAATATGGTGGAAATACGGATGGAAATGTTTTATGGATTGTGCAAAAACATTCCTATAAATGCAAGCCTCGAGGTGGGCCATGTTTTGTGAAGGACCAATTTTTAATTGGAAACGCGGTTTTTATGTTCTGCTCTGACTGCTATTACCGTGCATCTGTTTACGTCTTCTTCACAACATTATGGCGCGTATTTTTCCCAATGGACATTTTCCCTAATGGGATCCCGTACCCGCCGTTAAAATATTCGTCGGCTCCACTCATAAAGTGAACCAGATCATTTCAGCTTCCACGACATACCGTTGCAAGTTTTTAATATTTGGTTAGACAAATCAAATATACGGTAGAATCATTAAATAAACCGATTCCCGTTGACCCAGAGAGTACAGCCGATCACATTGGTGTTCGGACCGGTTAATTGGTGATGACTCCGAATGGAATATCGAGTAGCATTTGCGAGTCGAGTAGTTCGATGCCAATTAAGAAAAACCGTGTGATTCGTTGTTGAAAAAATAATCATCACCCATACTTAATCTACGTCGGGCATTTGTTTCTCCGTATTATCGATATTTTTCTGTTTCATATACCCTTGCGTGATCCCGTAGTCAAGTCTGGTCTGTGTTATAGCCTAGCACTAAAAAGCCACGTTGTCTTCGTTATTCGTGGTTCCGGCCTGCATGTACTACTAACGATCGAAAACAATTATAATCCACCATTTACCAATGAAGACGACCCTGATAATAGGGCGATGACGACGACAACAATGATGATGACGATAATAACTCACTAAAAGTAACGATGCAAAAATGATCGACGAGCAGCACGAAAAATTTGACATATCAAATTTAAAAAAAACTTTACCTCGCAATATATCGACCCAAGGAAAAGTTCAACCCAACTTTTTCCCTACTTTTCAGTGTACTATTAACACGAGATCGATGAGACCCGTCGATTAAAATCGTGTACGGAAATTGACCACAATTCACAGTATCAATATAAGCCTGATAGTGTTATTGATCGTACCAAAGAATCGTTTCACGAATGGTGTGCCTCGTCAGTATTTATTTCTTTTTCCGCCGCCAAAGGTACAGCGATAATAATGGAATATTTTTATCGAGATAACGACGTTATTGATGGTCGCGTCCAAAATACGCGTTCAATGGAGCTTGAGCGCGAAAATAAACGATACAGTGGGTCGCAGAGTTCCTTTATTGGCACATCATCATGTATGTGAAGTTAGCATCTCAAATGTTAGCATCTCACAAATAAACTCCATATAAAGTGGCATCCCATATAGTTCTACAGTTCTTGATAAGTTTTAATAATAGTTCAGTCGATTTTACTAACGGAAACGCACTTTGAAAAAATGAGATGCTAACTTCGCAAAATGAATCATAGCATCTCATCGAATTTCACAAACTTGCCCATGGCAGAGTTTAAATTTAAAGAGTTCTACATCCTAACCCCATTCTGTGAATAGTTCTATCGGTTGAGTCTAATTCGAATCGTTAACAATGGGTATAACCAAAATATCCGTAGATGAGTGAGATGCTGTAACATTACTGCGAGTTCCAGGTTGTACAAAGACTTTCAACGATAACTAGAGATCCCTCACGCAAGGTCCAAAAGAGTTCTGGTCTTTAAAACATCTTCAATAATTATATATCATTGTTAAAAACAAAATATCGATACAGGAGTGAGATGCTGTGGTATAACTGCCAGTTCTGGGGCGTCTGAAGTTTTGAAACGAAACTAGAGCTTCCTCACACAAGATCAAAAAACGTTGTGGTCTTTAAAACATTCTCAATAATTATAGATTATTATTATGAACTAAATATCCATACAGGAGTGAGATGTTATGGTATAACTGCCAGTTCTGGGTCGAATGAAGTTCTTAAATAATAACTAGAGGTCACTCATAGAAGGTCCCAAGGAGTTCGAGTTTTAAAAGCATCCTCAATAATTATAAATAATTTTTATAAACAAAACACCCCTACAGGAGTGAGATGCTGTGGCATAAGTGCGAATTTTGGTTCGGATCAACTTTTTAAATGATAAGTAGAGTTCCCTCATACAAGGTTCCAAGGAGTCTTGGGTTTTCAAACATCCTCAATAATTATAAATAATTATTATGAACAAAATATCTATATAGGAGTGAGATGCTGTGGAATAACTGCCAGTTTTGGTGCGAATTAAGTTTGTAAATGGTAATTAGAGGTCCCTCACACAAGCTGCTAATGGGTTCGGGTATGTTAAACATCGTTTTTGATTATAAGGCATGTTAGAAACAAAATATACGTACGGGATTAAGATGCTGTGATATAACTGCGAGTTTTGGGTCGTGTAAAGATTTTGAACGATAACTACTGCTCTCTCACACCTGGTTGAAAAAGTTCTGGTCTTTCAAACATCCTCAATAATAACAAATCATTGTTATAAGCAAGACACCGATACAGGAGTGAGATGCAGCGATATAACTGGGAGTTTTGGGTCGTGTAAAGATTGTAAACGATAACTAGAGCTCCCTCACATAATGCCGAAAAAAGTTCTGGTGTTTTAAGATTTGCCAACGCCTATAGCTCATTGTTATCAGCAAAGTATGCATACGGGAGTAGGATGCTGTGGTATAATTGCGAGTTTTAGGTCGTATAAAGCTTTTAAACGATAACGAGAGCTCCCTTACACAAGGTCCGAAGGAGTACTGGTTTTTCTAACATCCATAATAATTATGAATCATTGTTATAAACAAAATATCGATACAGGAGTGAGATGCTGTAATATAACCGCCAATGCTGGGTCGTGTGAAGTTTTTAAACGAAAACTAGAGCTTCCTCACATAAGATGCAAACAAGTTCTGGTCTTTCAAACATCCTCAATAAATATAAATCATTTTTATAAACAAAATACCCATGTAGAAGTGAGAAGCTGTGGTATAAATGCGAGTTTTGGATCATATAAAGCTTTTAAACGATAACTAGTGGTCCCTCGTACAAGGTGCGAAGGAATTCTGGTCTTTCAACCATCCGCAATAATTATAAATCATTGTTATAAACAAAATATCGATACAGGAGTGAGATGCTGTAGTATAACTGCCATTTCTGGGTCGAATTAGGTTTTCAAACGAAAACTATAGCTTCCTCACACAAGATCCAAAAATGTTCTGGTCCTTCAAACATCCTCACGATTATAAATTATTTTTATAAATCAAAGACCCATATAGCAGTGAGATGCTGTGGTATAACTGCCAGTTGTGGGTCGTATAAAGCTTTTAAACGATAACTAGATATCCCTCACACAAGATCCGAAAAAGTTCTGATCTTTTAAACTTTCTCCATAATTATAAATCATTGGTATAAACAAAATATCCATACAGGAGTGAGATGCTGTTGTATAACTCCGAGTTTTGGGTCGTGCAAAGATTGTAAATGATAACAAGAGGTCCCGTACACAAGGTCCGAAGGAGTTCCGGTCTTTCAAACATCCTCAATAATTATAAATCACTGTTATAAACAAAATATCGATACAGGAGTGAGATGCTGTAGTACAACTACCATTTCTGGGTCGAATTAAGGTTCTAAACGAAAACTATAGCTTCCTCACACAAGATTCAAAAAAGTGCTGGTCCTTCAAGCATCCTCACTATTATAAATTATTTTTATAAATGAAAGACCCATATCGCAGTGAGATGCTGTGGTATAACTGCCAGTTTTGGGTCATAGAAAGCTTCTAAACGATAACTAGAGGTCCCTCATACAAGATCCTTAGGAGTTCTGATTTGTAAAACATCCTCAAAAACTACAAATCATTATTATAACTAAAATATTCATACAAGAGTGAGATGCTGTAGTATAACTGCGAGTTTTGGGTCATGTACAGATTGTAAACGATAACAGGAGGGCTCTTACACAATGTCCGAAGGAGTTCCGGTCTTTCGAACAGTCTCAATAATTAGAAATCATTGTCATAAACAAAATATCGATTCAGGAGTGAGATGCTGTAGTATAACTGCCAGTTCTGGGTCGAATTAAGTTTTAAAACAAAAACTATAGCTTCCTCCCACAAGATCCAAAAAAGTTCTGGTCCTTCAAACACCCTCACTATTATAAATTATTTTTATAAATAAAAGATCCATATAGCAGTGAGATGCTGTGTTACAACTGCCGGTTTTGGGTCGTATAAAGCTTCTAAACGATAACTAGAGGTCCCTCATACAAGATCCTTAGGAGTTTTGATTTGTCGAACATCCGTCAAAAATTACAAATCGTTATTATAAATAAAATATCCATACAGGAGTGAGATGCTGTAGTATAACTGCGAGTTTTGGGTTATGTACCGATTGTAAACGATAACAGGAGGTCCCTTACACACGGTCTGAAGGAGTTCTGGTCTTTCGAACAGTCTCAATAATTAGAAATCATTGTCATAAACAAAATATCGATTCAGGAATGAGATGCTGTAGTTGTACTGCCAGTTCTGGGTCGAATTAAGTTTTAAAACGAAAACTATAGCTTCCTCACACAAGATCCAAAATGGTCCTGGTCCGACAAACATCCTCACGATTATAAATTATTTTTATAAATAAAAGACCCATACAGCAGTGAGATGCTGTGACATAACTGCCAGTTTTGGGTCGTAGAAAGTTTTTAAACGATAACTAGAGGTCCCTCATACGAGATCCTTAGGAGTTCTGATTTGTCAAACATCCTCAAAATATATAAATCTTTATTATAAATAAAATATCCATACAGGAGTGAGATGCTGTAGCATAAATCCGAGTTTTGGGTCGTGTGAAGATTGAAAACGATAAGAAGAGGTCCCTTACACAAGGTGCGAAGGAGTTCTGGTCTTCCAACTATCCGCAATAATTATAAATCATTGTTATAAACAAAATATTGATACAGGAGTGAGATGCTGTAGTATAACTGCCATTTCTGGGTCGAATTAAGTTTTTAAACGAAAACTATAGCTTCCTCCCACAAGATCCAAAAAAGTTCTGGTCCTTCAAACATCCTCACTATTATAAATTGTTTTTATAAGTAATAGACCCATATAGCAGTGGTATAACTGCGAGTTTTGGGTCGTATAAAGCTTTTGAACGATAACTAGAGGTCCCTCACACAAGATCCAAAAAAGTTCTGATCTTTCAAACATTCTCCATAATTATAATTCATTTTCATAAGTAATAGACCCATATAGCTGTGGTATAACTGCCAGTTTTGGGTCGTATAAAGCTTTTGAACGATAACTTGAGGTCCCTCACACAAGATCCAAAAAAGTTCTGATCTTTCAAACATTCTCCATAATTATAAATCATTGGTATAAACAACATACCTATACAGGAGTGAGATGCTGTGATATAACTCCGAGTTTTGATTCGTGTAAAGATTGCAAACGATAACAAGAGGTCCCTCACACAAGGTGCGAAGGAGTTCTGATCTGTCAAACATCCTCAATAATTATAAATCATTGTTATAAACAAAAAATCGATACAGGAGTGAGATGCTGTAGTATAACGGCCAGTTCTGTGTTGTATGAAGTTTTCGAACGAAAACTAGAGCGTCCTCACACAAAATCCAAAAAAGTAATGTTCCTTCAAACATCCCCAATAATTATAAATCATTTTTATAAACAAAATACCCATACAGGAGTGAGATGCTGTGGTATAACTGCGAGTTTTGGGTCGTGTACAGATTGTAAACGATAACAGGAGGTCCCTTACACAAGGTCCGAAGGAGTTCTGGTCTTTCGAACAGTCTCAATAATTATAAATCATTGCCATAAACAAAATATCGATTTAGGAGTGAGATGCTGTAGTATAACTCCCAGTTCTGGGTCGAATGAAGTTTTTAGACGAAAACTATAGCTTCCTCACACAAGATCCAAAAAAGTTCTGGTCCTTCAATCATCCTCACTATTATAAATTATTTTTATAAATAAAAGACCCATATAGCAGTGAGATGCTGTAGTATAACTGCCACTTTTAGGTCGTATAAAGCTTTTAAACGATAACTAGAGGTCCCTCACACAAGATCCAAAACAGTTCTGATCTTTTAAACATTCTCCATAATTATAAATCACTGGTATATATAAACTATCCGTACAGGAGGGAGATGCTGTGGTATAACTCCGAGTTTTGATTCGTGTAAAGATTGTAAACGATAACAAGAGGTCCCTTACACAAGTTCCGATGGAGTTCTGGTCTTTCAAACATCCTCAATAATTATAAATCATTGTTAGAAACAAAATATTCATACAGGAGTGAGATGCTGTAGTATAACTCCGAGTTTTGGGTCGTGTAAAGATTGTAAACGATAACAAGAGGTCCCCCACACAAGGTCCCAAGGAGTTCTGATGTGCCTAACATCCTTATTAATTATGAATCATTATTATAAACAAATTATCCATACAGGAGTGAGATGCTGTAGTATGACTGCTACTTCTGCGTTGTATGAAGTTTTCAAACGAAAACTACAGCTGTCTCACACACGATCCAAAAAAGTTCTACTCTTTTGCACATACTGAATCATTATACATCATTGGTATAAACAAAATATCCATACAGTAGTAAGATACTGTGGTATAACTGCGAGTTTTGGGTCGAATAAAGTATTTAAACGATAACTAAAGGTCTCTTACACAAGATTCGAAGAAGTTCTGGTCTTTTAAACATCCTCAAAAACTATAAATCATTACTAAACCTCTAGTCATCATATAAGATCTTCATCCGATCCAGAACGCGCAGATATACCACAGCATCTCACTCCTGCTTGGATATTTTGTTTGTAAGAAAGATTTATAATTATTAAGGATGTTTGAATAAACACGCCACATAATCTCACCCCAGTATAGGTGTTCTGTTTATAATGACGAACGATGTTTGACGTACCGGAACCCATGAGCTTCTGTGAGGGGTCCCTAGTTATCGTTGAAAAACTTTTTACGCATAAGAAGAAATTATCTAGATGATAAGATCTTCATCCGAACCAGAACGCGCAGTTATACTATAGCGGCTCACTCCTATACGGGGATTTTGTTTATAGCAATGACTCATAATTATTGAGAATGCTTAAAAGACTAGATCGCTGTCGGGGCTTATGTTAGAGACCTCTAGATGTGGATCGTTTAAAAACTTCATACGATCCACACCTCGCAGTTATACCACAGCATCTCAGTCCTGTATAAATATTATATTCATAACAATGAGGCATAATTGTTAGGAATATTTAAAAGACGAGAACTCTTTCGGAGCGTGTCGAAGGGAACTCTAGTTATCATTCAAGACGTCCAAAAAACTCAGAACTCACATTTATACCACAGCATCCCACTCCTGTACGGACATTTTGTTTATAATATTGATTCATAATTATTGAGGATGTTTGAAAGACTAGAACGCTTTCGGATCTAGTGTGACGAACCTCTAGTTATCGCTTCAAAACTTCTCACGACCCGAAACTCGCAGTGACACATGACCATCTCACTCCTGTAAGCATAGTTTGTTTATAACAATCAGCCGAAGTTGTTGGAAATGTCTAAAAGACCAGAACTTTTTTGGACGGTGTGTGAGGGAGCTCTACTTATCGGTTGAAATCTTTACACGACCCAAACAAACTCGCAGTTATACCACAAAATCTCAGTCCTGTATAGATATTATATTTATACCAATGATTTATAATTATTGAGGATGTTTAAAAAACCATAATTTTTTGGACATTGTGAGGGAGCTCTGGTTACCGTTTAAAAGGTTTATACGACCCAAACAAATTCGCAGTTATACGACAGCATCTCACTCGTGTATGGATATTTTGTTTATATTAATGATTTATAATTTATGGGGATGTTAGAAAGATTAGAACTCCTTAGGACCTTGTGTGACGGACCTCTAGTTATCGTTTAAAAGCTTTATACGACCCAAAACTCGCAGTTACACCACAGCATCTCACTCCTGTATGGATATTTTGTTTATACCAATGATTTATAATTATTGAGAATGTTTAAAAGATCAGAACTTTTTTGGATCTTGTGCAAGGAAGCTTTAGTTTTCGTTTAAAAACTTTAAACGACCCAGAAGTGGCGGTTATTCAACAGCGTCTCACTCCTGTATGGATATTTTGTTAATAATACGAGTTTATACTATTTGAGGATGTTTGAAAAACCAGAACTCCTTAGGATCTTGTGTGAGTGACCTCTAGTTATCATTTAAAAGCTTTATACGACCCAAAACTCGCAGTTATACCTCAGCATTTCACTCCCATATAGATGGTTCGTTTACAAAAATGATTTGTAATTATGGAGGATGTTTGAGAGACCGGAACTTTTTTGCATCTTGTGTGAGGAAGTTCTAATTTTCGTTTAAAAACTTCATACGACCCAGAACTCGCAGTTAGAGAACAGCATCTCACTCCTGTATGGATATTTTGTTAATAATAATGATTTGTAGTTTTTTGAGGATGTCTGAAAGACCAGAACTCCTTTGGACCTTTTGTGAGGGACCTCTAGTTATCGTTTGAAAGCTTTATGCGGCCGAAAACTCGCAGTTATACCACAGCATCTCACTCCTATATGGGTATTTTGTTTATAAAAATGATTTATAATTCTTGAGGACGTTTGAAGGACCAGAACATTTTTGGATCTTGTGAGAAGAAGGTCTAGTTTTCGTCTGAAAACTTCATACTACCCAGAAGTGGCCGTTATACCGCAGCATCTCATTCCTGTAGGGATATTTTGTTATAATAATGATTTATAGTTTTGAGGATGTTTGATAGACCAGAACTCCTTAAGACCTTGTTTCAGAAACCTCTAGTTATCGTTTAAAAGCGCTATACGACCCAAAACTCGCAGTTATACCACAGAATCTCACTCCTATATGAGTGTTTTGTTTATAAAAATGATTTATAATAGTGAGGATGTTTGAAGGACCATAACTTTTTCGGATCTTGTGTGAGGAAGCTTTAGTTTTCGTTTAAAAACTTCATTCGACCCAGAACTGGCAGTTATACTACATCATCTCACTTCTGTATCGATAATTTGTTTATAACAATGATTTATAATAATTGAGGATGTTTGAAAGACCAGGACTTTTTTTGGATCTTGTGTGAGAGACCTGTAGTTATCGTTTAAAAGCTTTATACGACCCAAAACTGGCAGTTATACCACAGCATCTCACTGCTATATGGGTCTTTTATTTATGAAAATAATTTATAATAGTGAGGATGTTTGAAGGACCAGAACTTTTTTGGATCTTGTGTGAGGAAGCTACAGTTTTCGTTTAATAACATAATTCGGCCCAGAAATGGTAGTTATACTACAGCATCTCACTGCTGTATCGATATTTTGTTTATATCAGTGATTTATAATTTTTGAGGATGTTTGAAAGACCGGAACTCCTTCGGACCTTGTGTAAGGGACCTCTTGCTATCGTTTGCAATCTTTACACAACCCAAAACTCGAAGTTATAACACAGCATCTTACTCCTGTATGGATATTTCTTTTATACCAATGATTTATAATTATGGAGAATGTTTAAAAGATCAGAACTTTTTTGGATCTTGTGTGAGGGACACCTAGTTATCGTTTAAAAGCTTTATACGACCCAAAACTGGCAGTTATACCACAGCATCTCACTGCTATATGGGTCTTTGAATTATCAAAATAATTTATAATACTGAGGGTGTTTGAAGGACCAGAACTTTTTTGGATCTTGTGTGAGGAAGCTATAGTTTTCGTTTAAAAACTTAATTCGACCCAGAAATGGCAGTTATACTACAGCATCGCACTCCTGTATCGATATTTTGTTTATAACAATGATTTATAATTATGGAGAATGTTTAAAAGATCAGAACGTTTTCGGACCTTGTGTGAGGGACCTCTAGTTATCGTTTAAACGCTTTATACGACCCAAAACTGGCAGTTATACCACAGCATCTCACTGCTATATGGTCTTTCATTTAGAAAAATAATTTATAATAGTGAGGATGATTGAAGGACCAGAACTTTTTTGGATCTTGTGTGAGGAAGCTATAGTTTTCATCTAAAAACTTCATTCGACCCAGAACTGGGAGTTATACTACAGCACCTCACTCCTGAATCGATATTTTGTTTATGACAATGATTTATAATTATTGAGACTGTTCGAAAGACCAGAACTCCTTCGGACCTTGTGTAAGGGACCTCCTGTTATCGTTTACAATCTGTACACGACCCAAAACTCGCAGTTATACCACAGCATCTCACTCCTGTATGGGTATTTTGTTTATAAAAATGATTGATAATTATTGGGGATGTTTGAAGGAACATTACTTTTTTGGATTTTGTGTGAGGACGCTCTAGTTTTCGTTTGAAAACTTCATACAACACAGAACTGGCAGTTATACTACAGCATCTCACTCCTGTATCGATATTTTGTTTATAACAATGATTTATAATTATTGAGGATGTTTGACAGATCGGAACTCCTTCGGGCCTTGTGTGAGGGACCTCTTGTTATCGTTTGCAATCTTTACACGAATCAAAACTCGGAGTTATATCACAGCATCTCACTCCTGTATAGGTATGTTGTTTATACCAATGATTTATAATTATGGAGAATGTTTGAAAGATCAGAACTTTTTTGGATCTTGTGTGAGGGGCCTCAAGTTATCGTTCAAAAGCTTTATACGACCCAAAACTGGCAGTTATACCACAGCATCTCACTGCTATATGGGTCTATTACTTATGAAAATAATTTATAATAGTGAGGATGTTTAAAGGACCAGAACTTTTTTGGATCTTGTGTGAGGAAGCTATAGTTTTCGTTCAAAAACTTAATTCGACCCAGAAATGGCAGTTATACTACAGCATCTCACTCCTGTATCAATATTTTGTTTATAACAATGATTTATAATTATTGCGGATAGTTGAAAGACCAGAACTCCTTCGCACCTTGTGTAAGGGACCTCTTCTTATCGTTTTCAATCTTCACACGACCCAAAACTCGGATTTATGCTACAGCATCTCACTCCTGTATGGATATTTTATTTATAATAAAGATTTATATATTTTGAGGATGTTTGACAAATCAGAACTCCTAAGGATCTCGTATGAGGGACCTCTAGTTATCGTTTAAAAACTTTCTACGACCTAAAACTGGCAGATATGTCACAGCATCTCACTGCTGTATGGGTATTTTATTTATAAAAATAATTTATAATCGTGAGGATGTTTGTCGGACCAGAACCATTTTGGATCTTGTGTGAGGAAGCTATAGTTTTCGTTTTAAAACTTAATTCGACCCAGAACTGGCAGTAAAACTACAGCATCTCACTCCTGAATCGATATTTTGTGCATGACAATGATTTCTAATTATTGAGACTGTTCGAAAGACCAGAACTCCTTCGGACCTTGTGTAAGGGACCTCCTGTTATCGTTTACAATCGGTACATAACCCAAAACTCGCAGTTATACTACAGCATCTCATTCCTGTATGGATATTTTATTTACAATAATGATTTGTAATTTTTGACGGATGTTCGACAAATCAGAACTCCTAAGGATCTTGTATGAGGGACCTCTAGTTATCGTTTAGAAGCTTTTTACGACCCAAAACCGGCAGTTGTACCACAGCATCTCACTGCTATATGGGTCTTTTATTTATAAAAATAATTTATAATAGTGAGGGTGTTTGAAGGACCAGAACTTTTTTGGATCTTGTGTGAGGAAGCTATAGTTTTTGTTTTAAAACTTAATTCGACCCAGAACTAGCAGTTATACTACAGCGTCTCACTCCTGAATCGATATTTTGTTTATGACGATGATTTCTAATTATTGAGACTGTTCGAAAGACCGGAACTCCTTCGGACCTTGTGTAAGAGACCTCCTGTTATCGTTTACAATCTGTACATGACCCAAAACTCGCAGTTATACTACAGCATCTCACTCTTGTATGAATATTTTATTTATAATAATGATTCGTAGTTTTTGAGGATGTTTTACAAATCAGAACTCCTAAGGATCTTGTATGAGGGACCTCTAGTTATCGTTTAGAAGCTTTATATGACCCAAAACTGGCAGTTATACCACAGCATCTCACTGCTATATGGGTCTTTTATTTATAAAAATAATTTATAATAGTGAGGATGCTTGAAGGACCAGCACTTTTATGAATCTTGTGTGAGGAAGCTATAGTTTTCGTTTATAACCTTGATTCGACCCAGAAATCGTAGTTGTACTACAGCATCTCACTCCTGTATCGATATTTTGTTTATAACAGTGATTTATAATTATTGAGGATGTTTGAAAGACCGGAACTCCTTCGGACCTTGTGTACGGGACCTCTTGTTATCATTTACAATCTTTACACGACCCAAAACTCGGAGTTATACAACAGCATCTCACTCCTGTATGGATATTTTGTTTATACCAATGATTTATAATTATGGAGAATGTTTAAAAGATCAGAACTTTTTCGGATCTTGTGTGAGGGATATCTAGTTATCGTTTAAAAGCTTTATACGACCTAAAACTGGCAGTTATACCACAGCATCTCACTGCTATATGGGTCTTTGATTTATAAAAATAATTTATAATCGTGAGGATGTTAGAAGGACCAGCACTTTTTTGGATCTTGTGTGAGGAAGCTATAGTTTTCGTTTGAATACCTAATTCGACCCAGAAATGGCCGTTATACTACAGCATCTCACTCCTGTATCGATATTTTGTTTATAACGATGATTTATAGTTATTGAGGATATTCGAAAGACCAGAACTCCTTCGGATCTTGTGTAAGGGACCTCTTGTTATCGTTTACAATCTTTACACGACCCAAAACTGGCAGTTATACCACAGCATCTCACTGCTATATGGGTATTTTATTTAGAAAAACAATTTATAATAGTGAGGATGTTTGAAGGACCAGAACTTTTTTGGATCTTGTGTGAGGAAGCTACAGTTTTCGTTTAAAAACTTCATTCAACCCAGAACTGGCAGTTTTACTACAGCATCTCACTCCTGTATCGATATTTTGTGTATAACAATGATTGATAATTAGTGAGGATGTTTGAATGACCAGAACTCCTTTGGACCTTGTACGAGGGACCACTAGTTATCGTTTACAAGCTTTATACGATCCAAAACTCCCATTTATACCACAGCATCTCACTTCTACATGGGTATTTTGTTTATAAAAATGATTTATATTTATTGAGGATGTTTGAAAGACCAGAACTTGTTTGCATCTTATGTGAGGAAGCTCTAGTTTTCGTTTAAAAACTTCACACGACCCAGCATTGGCGGTTATATTACAGCATCTCACTCCTGTATCGATATTTTGTTTATAACAATGATTCATAATTATTATGGATGTTAGAAAAACCAGAACTCCTTCGGACCTTGTGTAAGGGAGCTCTCGTTATCGTTTAAAAGCTTTATACGACCTAAAACTCGCAATTATACCACAGCATCCTACTCCCGTATGCATACTTTGCTTATAACAATGAGCTATAGGCGTTGGCAAATCTTAAAACACCAGAACTTTTTTCGGCATTATGTGAGGGAGCTCTAGTTATCGTTTACAATCTTTACACGACCCAAAACTCCCAGTTATATCGCTGCATCTCACTCCTGTATCGGTGTCTTGCTTATAACAATGATTTGTTATTATTGAGGATGTTTGAAAGACCAGAACTTTTTCAACCAGGTGTGAGAGAGCAGTAGTTATCGTTCAAAATCTTTACACGACCCAAAACTCGCAGTTATACCACAGCATCTTACTCCCGTACGTATATTTTGTTTCTAACATGCCTTATAATCAAAAACGATGTTTAACATACCCGAACCCATTAGCAGCTTGTGTGAGGGACCTCTAATTGCCATTTACAACCTTAATTCGCACCAAATCTGGCAGTTATACCACAGCATCTCACTCCTATATGGATATTTTGTTCATAATAATTATTTATAATTATTGAGAATGTTTGAAAACCCAAGACTCCTTGGAACCTTGTATGAGGGAACTCTACTTATCATTTAAAAACTTGATCCGAACCAAAATTCGCACTTATGCCACAACATCTCACTCCACAGTGAGTGTTTTGTTTATAAAAATTATTTATAATTATTGAGGATGCTTTTAAAACTTGAACTCCTTGGGACCTTGTATGAGTGACCTCTAGTTATTATTTAAGAACTTCATTCGACCCAGAACTGGCAGTTATACCATAACATCTCACTCCTGTATGGATATTGAGTTCATAATAATAATCTATAATTATTGAGAATGTTTTAAAGACCACACCGTTTTTTGATCTTGTGTGAGGAAGCTCTAGCTTCGTTTCAAAACTTCAGACGCCCCAGAACTGGCAGTTATACCACAGCATCTCACTCCTGTATCGATATTTTGTTTTTAACAATGATATATAATTATTGAATGTGTTTTAAAGACCAGAACTCTTTTGGACCTTGCGTGAGGGATCTCTAGTTATCGTTTAAAGGCGTTGTACAACCTGGAACTCGCAGTAATGTTACAGCATCTCACTCATCTACGGATATTTTGGTTATACCCATTGTTAACGATTCGAATTAGACTCAACCGATAGAACTATTCACAGAATGGGGTTAGGATGTAGAACTCTTTAAATTTAAACTCTGCCATGGGCAAGTTTGCGAAATTCGATGAGATGCTACGATTCATTTTGCGAAGTTAGCATCTCATTTTTTCAAAGTGCGTTTCCGTTAGTAAAATCGACTGAACTATTATTAAAACTTATCAAGAACTGTAGAACTATATGGGATGCCACTTTATATGGAGTTTATTTGTGAGATGCTAACATTTGAGATGCTAACTTCACATACATCACATCATCGGCTTCAACAGTTTTCTACGTGGAGGATCTCTGCGGGTGGTTAATCCTTCGAAGTGTGATTTGAGGGAAGCTTCCATCGAAAGGAAAGGCGCTCTCTCTCTTTCTCTCTCTCTCTCTCTCTCTCTCTCTCTCTCTCTCTCTGTGTATGCGTGCGCATGTGTAGGATGTGTGTTGTGTGTGTGTATGTGTGTGTGTGTGTGTATGTGTGTGGGCGGGGGGCAGCGTATAAAACCAACTTATCGATCGGTTGATGCCACATTTGATGTCGGACACACACGACGTTTTCCCTAGGCTCCGAGGTTCCGATCACTTCGCGTGCGACCCTTCTTTCGCACATACACTCGAGCAAGATAAATAGATAGTGACCAACGTCGAACACCTTCGACTTCGAATGACAAAAATGTTCTCTGTATAAGCGATGTTTTCCCTAACTTTTTCCTTCCTTTGCACTCAGCGGGCTAAAGGGGAAATGCCATGACAGAGAGGTAATCCTGAAAGGAGCCCGAAAAGAAAACATAGATAATTAGCTGACCAATTTGACGATAAATTCTCTTCTATAACACCCACATTAATATCGCACTACCGCTACACCTCAAAACGTATTTATACACTAGTGGAATAAATTTTTCATGATTTTGCATTTGCTGATTATTTTTATGGTATAATCATATTTTTTACATTCTTTTCGAAGTAGGCTTGTTAAGGCATAGTTAAGCAGAAACATAAATGAATAAAAATATTACAGTATCATTGCGGCGTAGCAGAATATTTTATATGTGTGTGTGTGTGTGTGTGTGTGTGTGTGTGTGTGTGTGTGTGTGTATGTGTGTGTGTGTGCGTGAGCGCGCGCGCGCGCGTGTGTGTGTGTGTGTGCGCGCGTGCGTGCGTGCGTGTGTATGTTTGTATGTGTGACTGATGGGGTAACCTTCCAAGTGGGGTAACTCATTTAAGGGGTAAGGCCACTGTAACGGCCCAAAAAAAAAGGTTTTTTCACTAATTTTTTGCTCCCGAAATTGAAGGTATTTGAAAAAAAACTTTTAATGGTGTTATCGGGCATACATTAAACTTTATTATAAAATTTTTTTACAGTAAAAAAAAAACAAAATGTCGGTTCCACAGCTATCTTCCCGTGACATGTTTTGCTTCCAGGGCTCCGCGGCACGCAGCACCACTGGTGCACTTTTGAATCTAGAACAAAAAAAAAAAAAACCATTCATCTAGAGGGCTATAGCTAGAGAATGTCGATCGGATTTTAAAAAGTATCAATTTTTGTGGATTTGGCGTGCGTTTGAAAAAAAAAATTGATTTTTGACGAAAAAAACGGCAAGTTTTTTGTTAATAAAAAATCAATAAATAAAGTTCTTGAAAATTCCGATCGACATTCTCAAGATAATGTAAATGTTCACATCTGGTTAAAATTTCAAGAAAAAAAAATGAAAATTGTTCGAGTTATGCTGCGTGCCATTTTGAAAAACCATGTTTCGAGAAAAACGCGTTTAAAGTTTTGCGAATAGTTTTTTATTGGAAAAAATTTAAAAAAAAAGTTAAAAAAAAAAGTTAAAAAAAATTTTTACCGTTAGTCTGCAATCCCAGCACCATACATTTGTCCTTCGATATCCAAATTTTCGTCTTCTTCGTCTTTCCTGGTTGATTTTTGGAGCGCGCGCGCACTTTTGGCCGCGTCGCTCAGAGATGTCTCCGCGTGCGTGATGCGTTTGGCGTCGGCTTCGATGCAGAAATTATATAACTGTACACCAATTTCCACCTCCAACATCTTGAATATTTGCAAGACATTGGTAAGGCCGCCATTGAATATGCAAACAGCGATATCCGTCGCAATATCTAGTACAGTTTTTCCGCTTGAGGATGATTTGGGGGCCAAACTCCAAACGGTAGCGTTGAAACTTTCGTTATAGTTTTGAGTATAGGCCCCCAAGCAACGCTCCAGCAACTCGTCCCGGCTCAATTCCATGTAGATGGGTTTGATGGCTTGATAAACCTCCTCACTCATTGGCTGATTGTGATGATACGCATCCAAGGCATTTTCTGCTTTCGCTTTCTTCCAACTGCACCAATTCTCCGAACATTTTTCGTGCTGAGGCTTTTCATCCGTTGACATTTTGTGAAAAAGGGTTGCCCAGATCTCATTTTTCATATTTTTGATGGAATCGGAATTTCGACGGATTGCTAAGCCGTAATAAATGCTTAGTTCGTCAATCAATTTGGCAATGAGTTTTCCTCTTCCCCCGAGACCTTCTGTTCCTTTTTTTAAGTTTCTCAATCGAGTGCCCATTCTTTTTTGCACGTGATCTATGCACTCTTTTTTTTTAACATCAACATTTTCATAAGGCTTCGAATCCACGATGCCTTTGAAAGTTTTGGAATCGCCATCTCCGATATAATTGCAGTATTTTATTCCGTATAAATCTTCTGAGCGTTGGAACATTTCGACGACAGCATCGACTTCCATTTTTCCCGATGATCCTTCGTGATTGGCTTGGCATTCATCGGCGTGACTTATTTGCCATTCCTCGAATTCCGTTGTTCCGTTTTTGGACTTCCAGTGCTCGCATGATTTGCAATACTTTGATTTCACTTCGACGTCGATTATTTTTCCAGACGACCAGCCGATCAATGACGTGACTCCAAAAAGCGATGAAAATCCGCGTTTTCGCCATGAGCCATCGCCGGAAACCGTTACTCCGTCAGTTTGTCCATTTTTCTGGCTTTCCTCCTTCTCTTCTTGCGCTGCTTTCTTCATGCTTGCATCTCTCACTGCTTTCGTTGCGATTGCTATCGTTTTGACCAATTTATCATAAAATGAATGAAAAATTGGGCGTGGCAAATCCATGAACGCGCAAAATTTTTTGATTCCATGTAATCCTATTCCAATCAGTCGCATTGCAAGCACGATTCTACGATTTATTTCATATGCATTGCGAATGAATTTGGAACTCGGAATATCCACATCGGGACATTTTGGGCAAACGATTACAATTTTGAATCCTAAACCACGAGGACTTCTTTCTCGAAACGCAATGTCAGATCCGCACGTTTTGCACTTCACGTGCTGGGCAATAACGGCAAAAACGGCGCAGAAATTGATGATTCTATAGCCGAATTGACTATTAACATCGAATTCCTCGTTGCAGTCCTTCAGTTTTTTCGCCGAAGCACTGACGCCCGGCTCATCACTCTCACGTTCGTATTGATTCAAGGGTCGTTTCTTCCCGCCTGACCGACGCCGCGTTGGATACGAGGTTTTCGTACCTTTTTTTCCAAGATACACTCGAGCACTCATTTCAACTACACGTTCGTAAATTTTACAGTGAAATTGTAAAGAAACCACGAAAAACACGCAAAAATCGTCGCTTATGAAGAATCAATCGCTCTTTACTGTGCGCTTGCTGTCTCTAAACTAATGGAATTTTTCTTGATAATGCTCAAAAGGATCGAAAGGATACGTGGAACGTTAATACCGGCGGTTAGGAGCAATGGGGGGGACCTATTGTGTCGTCCCTTTTCGTCATTATGTTTGCCGCAGGTAGTCGTTTCGGAGCAAGTTTTGACACGCTTGGCGGCGACCTTCATTTCCTAAGGACAACAAATTTTTTTTCGCACAGGACCTTTTTTTCTTATTCTAGAGGGTTTAAACTATTTTTTAAGCCAATAAAAAAAAATCGATTTTTCAAAAAATTTACAGTGGCCTTACCCCTTAACGGGCTACACCCACCTCGTACCCGGAAGAGAGAGGGATTTACGCAATTTTTTTCTTGGAGGAAAACGTGTGCAGGTTTTCTATATATTTTTTTTTATACTTAAAAGTATGGTTTTGAGAATCTTTTACAATTTTTTTTCATAAAAAATGTGACAGATATAATAGTTTGTGCACACCGCTGTTTGAAAAACATCCTTCGCGGTGACCACTACGGCTCGGAAACAAATGATCCGAAAGGAATTAAACGCATTAAGTTTTTGCATGATATCATCTTGTGCTTAGGCGAAATATTTATTGAAATATTGATTATTGGAAAAATGGCTGCGGTAAAGGTTGTAAGTAACGATTTTCGGTGAAAAAAACGCCCTATTTCTGGTGATAAAACGATTGTGCATAAAGAAAATTGCTTCGTTCGAGCACTTTTTTTTATGTGTAAAAGAAGCTTGTATAACTTGATGTTAATCGTTGCAATGATTTTCGGGATATCATGGTAATAGCCATGGGAAAAATAATTAGAATTTCAATTGGAGTTCAGCGGAATGAAGATAATTAAGTTCCGAATACAAATCATGGCCAAAAAACCTTTCTTTTTTAATCTAATTCAGTTTCATCCATCCAGTTTAAAACGTATCTTTGGTATTTTTTTTTCTCGATGACGGGATGCACAAAGAACGTTTTTAATAAAGAGTGTTTTGTGTGTGGAATCTAATTATCTTCATAGTACTATACTCAAAATGAATTTTCATTTTTGTTCAGGAATGCTCAATTTTGTCTGGCAAATACTGAGAGTCACAAAAAAGCAATGTTTTTTTTCGAAGAGGACTTGAAAAACCATTAAATATCATATTTTTCTCAATACCAAAAGCTCCTCGCAAGCCCCTTGAAAACCACATGGCCACCTTAAAATTGTCACCCTCTGCACCTGAAGTAGTCAATTGTACGCATATTCAACGATATGTACACCCCGACGCGCGACGTCTTCAAAATGACTTTTACAAGGAAAGGTTGCGAGGTGGATCTCTCTGATTTCGATGAAATTTGACATGCTCGTAGAATGGGTAAAAATAAGCGACACATATTTTTTTATATCTGCAGAACCGAATTTTTAAGGGGTTAAACGCACTCACGAAAATAGGGGTGTCTTTCGTGCTTTAAACATTGTTGCAATTTGACATTTTTTTCATATCTCGTACCGTTAAAACGTTATCGACGAAAAACGAAAAACACCCACATTTTTTAGGGTTCCTTTCAACCCTTAAAAATCAGATTCCGCAGATATAACAAAAGACGTGTCGCCTATTTTTACCAATTCTACAAGCATGCCAAATTTCATTGAAATCCGAGAGGTCGACCTTGCAGCCTGTCCTTGTTAGACGAGTGTGTTACCAATTTCATGACTTCTGAGCACTGTCCCATTGTGTAAACCAATTTAGCTTGAATCATTTTGAAAAAATGATAACCAAATTGCCAATTGACAAGCAAATTAGATTGAATTATTTTGACACAATCGCCCCCAAACAGTCGCATCCGCTGGTAGCCAGCAGTGTACAGTAACAGCCTCAAAATATCTTTCCCCTATATATATATATATATATATATATATACACATACATCTATTTGTATGTAGACGTATAGAGAATGCTAAAATATATCGTTCACGCAAAGCTGCACGATAGTGACTGGTCAGAATCGATATATGTTCAACGATCCATGAGACGAGACTAGTAGTCGCGTCGAAGTGGTCTGACCGTAAATGGGCTACTCTATTGTAGCCCAACTCGTGACCGAGCCACCGGGCGAAGAAGTGCGAGGGCGCGGGAACGCAGTGGGTAAGGTTGTTACCGCGAAGTATCGACTTCTCTTCTGATCAAACTTACATCAACGATACTCGCCCTCGAGCCGAACTGTCGTTCTCTTTTTATCCCTTCCTCTCCGTCCCTCGCTCGCGGACGACCCGGCTGCTATTTAATATTTATTGCGTGACTCGCATACACATCACGCCTTCACCTTTTCCGCCCTCAGACCTGGCTCGCTGTGTTCACTTTCGGCCATTCACTACGACAAACGTCCCTCACAAATTCATTCCATTTTTATGCGCCTAAAATTTTTACGATCGACTGCAGGGTATTCACCAAATTAATTTGAACACTTTCAAAAGTAGATGACGCGCAGTATCGATTGAATATTTCGAAGGTATTACGACACATTATCAGTACCGTAGTATGGGTGTCCCGAAAATGTTTTTAATAGATCCTTGGAAGGATTTTGAAAAAATAATGGAATATTATTTGCGAAAATGAAATCTTTGTTTACTATGTTCGAAAAATTGAGAAAAAATGTTTCGATGGCAGTGCAGAAATAATTTTTTCTTCGTAGACACGTTCAGGTAAAAAACTTTGATCGATAAATTGATGGAACAATATTTCATTTTCATAGCGAAGAAATGAATTCACGTTTCTGCACCAACTTTTATATCTTTGAAGAACAAAGGATACTAAAGAGAGAAGAGTATATGTGGATGCTCGATAGATTTATAAATCGAGGAAGTGCTCGCATATTTCTAGGCTTCGTGGAGAGCTACCGATGTATATATTTTTATATATGGGATATTCCACGCCATTTCAGCTAGATCGCGATTTTTATCATTTTAATGTTTCATAATGCTATTAATGATTTCGTGATTTCCAATTCGGCTTCGACAGGCTAGAAATGGTTTATTTTTCATTTTTACTGAATTTAACAAAAAAAGTGATTTCGAATAACAAAATTTAACTAAATTCAACACAAAAGAACCGTTTCAGGCCTTTAGAAGCCGAATTGGAAATCACAAAGTCATTAATACCATTATCGGACATGAGAATGATAAAAATCGTCTAAAGAAATATGCATAATTCGAACAAAATAGAAGGAAAAATGGGCCCACGATTTTAGAGAATTTTTTGAGAACGTAAAAAGGCAATAATCTTCAAATAAATAGTTTCTACTTTAGAAGAAAAAAACCGTTAACTTTGATAATTGATAAGTTTTTTCATATTTTTTACCGATAGTTTGCTTCAAAACGAAACAAATTTGATAGCGCCATTTGCTGATATCTCAATTCGTTCAGGAGTTATCAGTGTTTAAACGTTTGCAAAACTTCGGAAATCAACATTTTTTGGAAAACTATACCTCCTAAGAGAGAAGAGACAAAAATGTAAAAACTGGTGTGGATATTTCTTTCATGGGGTACAATTTTACAAAAAGAATTAGGAGAACCAAAAATGGTCGGGGTCACGGGCTCGCTGAAATGGCGTGGAATATCCCATATGTACCTATATATTGATTGAGAATAAAGGTAAAACGAAGAAAAAAGGTAAATATTGAGAACTGGCGCTTTTCTAGAGGATCGGATCTGATTTTTCGTCCGGTAGAGTGGTGGAAAACTTTGGCTCAATTTCAAGTGCATCACACACATGTTTCGTATCGTAGTTACGCATAAATTGCTATAGCGATGTCAAGTCGAATACACGTAAGTGTGTAATATATGCATATATATGTATATACGTGTAACGTATAAATGCTTTGAGGATAGTCCCTAAAAGGTATGAAAACGAATAATTTATTTTGGGCTCAAACCGGTCCCCGAACACAAATATGTGCGAAATAATTTTTCCACAGATAAATATTATACCTACATATGTATATACCATACATAACGTTAAATCCGGACAGCATTGCGTTCGAATCGAAACAAAATCATCAATAATGAAAGAATAAGAGCTTTGCGTATTATTTTCTCACTTAGCATTCGCCCTTTCAAATGCGAAATAACGAAAAATGATTAAGGACATAAAAAATCAAAACATAAGATCTTTATTTTTCGCAAGCTTTTGAACTTACAAGGGATATCTCTTAAGTGCCCGCCTTCGATTGTGTTGAAACTGATATATGTTATAAAGCATTAAAAAATATTAGACACGTATTTTTGCTTATTGCGAAAAACGGGTTTAAGGAGGAAAACCACCCCTCAGAGAAAGGCGTGTCACCCCGCAATTTGATTTGTTTTCTACTACTGCTATAGTGGATTTTTCATCGCTCAACATTAGAACACTGTTGTTACGCATTATTGACTCAGAAATTCCCTGACTTTTCCAGGTTTTCCATACAGGTTTTGCAAAAATTCCAGGTTTTGCAAATTAGCCAGATTAGGGTCAAGTAAAGAACATTTTCTTTTCATCAAACATATATTTTTTGAGTTAGAGAGATATTAGTCTTTGTAAACGTTACAAACCGTACGGGAAAATTATATACGTAAAAATAGCAATGACTGATTTTTGTGAAAAAAACTACATTTTCAATCGATTTGAAGAAACAAAGGAAATTCCTTATTTCAGGAAATTAAGGAACCTGTTCTTCATTATAAACAAAAGTTTGTACGCCGGTGAAAATAAACAAAAAATAAATATAAATACTTATATATAATGATAATGATGTAGTTGTGTATCGACAGATCGAATGCAAATGTATTTTTGTAGCTTTACTTTTAATTAACATTAATTTACAAATGTAGCTTTACAGTAAATTAGTTTTACTGTAAGTCAGTTGTTTTAATTCTCAATGTTTGGCACTGACATAACTTTCTTTTGTGTATAATGAGGAATAATATAAATATTAAAAATATACCAAAATGTTTATTTTTATGCTGTCCAGTTTTTCTCAATTCAGTTTCATTTTTCGCAATTCTTCCAAAAAGTAAATTGTGAGAAAATTCCGGAGAATTTACCAAATTCCCTGACCTTTCCCTGATTATTCCAGGAGGGAAGAAATTCTCTGAGTTTTCCCAGTTTTCCCTGTTTTCCATATGCGTAACAACCCTGTAGAAGAATTTTCATTTTTGTTTCATTCAGATTGGTCGACTGCTTGAGGGTGAAACTGCAAAATCACCCCTCAGCACGCCTTTCTTTGAGGGGTGCTTTCCACCCTTAATGCCGTTTTTCTGCCGGTAAAAAAATACATGTCCAGTAGTTTTCAATGCTCTACCACATATGTGAGTTACAATAAAATCGACGGCGGTGATTTTACAACACTTAAGGGCTAACACCACTGTAGAATTTTCAAAAAATTGATGTCTTTTAAACTGGCTTAAGAGACACCTTATACCATCTAAATTACGGGGGAAAAAAGTTTGGTACTCGTAAAACAGAGCTCCAACAATTTGCATTCTTTTCACTCCAACTTTTAAGCACATCTTTAAAATAACATTCCGAAGTGTAATACGTACGGGATTTTCCATGAGTTAATTATAGCATTAGTTCTTAACAAACGATTGTCCTTGTTTGCTGTCGAAAATTGAGTTTTTACTTTAAATACGTGCCAATTACACAAAAATTCACATTTCACAATTCCCTACGCATTTCACTAGCCATACTCATGTAAATAAAAAGAAATAAAAATGTTTATTTTTCCAAATTCAAATCTGCGTCATTTACACTGCGTGCCGCAGAGCGCATCAAATTCAACATGCCTCGCAAGAATGTCTCCGGCTTCACCATATTGTATAATTTTATAACATAACTTTGTTTACACATTTGTATATATGACTAATAACGTCCTCGAATATTATTATCCTCTTACTTGTCCTTCGGCCCAAAAAAAAAATCACTTGATTTTCGACATTTACAGTGGTGTTAGCCCTAAGTATTGTGCTATGTCAGACGACTTTCCAAAACTATGGTTCTCTTATCGAAAGCAAGAAAAGTCTACGAAGAGGCGAAGAGTGAAAAATAGCAAAGATCACGAAATCCCCAATGCGTCTTGATATGCTACATACATTTCGAAATGGGTGTATAAAATTTTATACATACGTGTATCGTTCGGACTATACGTATAGGTCGAACTTTACGTCAATGCATAAAATACTACGTGGATATAGGGGTAGGTGTCGGGTTCTGGCGGTCTCAGACGGTAGATGGTGAGAACGGAGGGATAGTTCAGCCCTTCCGTAGCAACGCCTCGATATACCGTGTGTCGGCGAGCGAATATAGACTACTCGACAAAATTTATCGATTCAGCTTAGGTGAGCATCGACGGGAAAAGCTAGCTGGCGAAATTGACCGAGCATCGATAACGGTCGGTTATTAACTTTCCCCTCGTGTCTCTTGTACGTACACACGCGATTATATACCATGTAGCTTCGGGTAATAATGAAATTTTCTATTTCGTCCCGTTGGCTGTGTGCGCCTGCGATTCCCTCGGAGAAACGCAAAACTTTATTTTTCACATTGTTGTCCGTAGGCGAAATTGTCTTTGGCGCTGGGCTTTAATTCGAGCGATCGAACGTTCGAAAAAAAGTTCGGAAACCATCGTCGGGACGAAATAATTGGCGCACACGTGCCTCCACGTACAGCAGAAGTTGCAACGTCGAAACGTTCGCTTCGCTGAATATAATCGAGCTTACGCGTTCATGTGGACCCATGTTCGTGTGTGTGCGGGCGCTCGTGTACAAGCTGATGGTGCTGGCTTCTGTCGGAATTTGAATGAATGCTCTCGGTCACGGCTCGCTTGTTTAATAAATTAATTAGTGGAGAGTAAACGAGACAGAGGCGACCTTATCTTTATGCTACACTCTCATAGATACTCGAGGCTGTTTCAATTCGTATCCCTCCAAAACGCAAAGTTCCGTGCATAATGAAAACAAAGTCTTTATTTACAAATAGGGTGGATGAAATATGCAGATAACGACACAAAACTGCAGACACGTGATAGCCCGCAAAATGACAACTGTTTGCTATCAATTTGTGGCGGATTGAAACAAAGCGGTTTTTTTCGAGCAGACTTTTATTTTTACAAATCGATACTCCTCGTTCGACATTAATCGTTTCGTACTCCTCCAATCTATCCAGCCGTATTAAGGGGGGGGGGGTATGGTATTAAAACTTTTTTTGCATTTAAAACAATTTAAATGAATGCATAATATCTCAAGAATATTGTGTCAAAATTTCAAGTCGATCGGAGCAAAATTAACGAAGTTATGAGTATTTTAGCCAAGTTCCCACGAATGGGCGCGACAAGTTGACGAGTTGCGAATTAGTAGAGCAGAGGAGCAAGCGGCGCACGACAGTAAAGAAGGAAGAGTTTTGCGTAGACAAATGCAAAAAGATGCTGTAGATCATCTTGATGGAAGCTTTTTGCTCTACGGACCTGGCATCGACGACTCTGTGTGAGTATAAGAAAATTATCGAGTTTTACTTTGAATTTTTCAGTGTGCAGAACTTTAAAGTGTTTTTCTGAAACTTTTCATGTTTGACGTCCGTGTACGCCATAACTCAAAATCTACTGGACCAATCGTTTTGAAATTTTGCACAATACTTCTTCATATAATTCATTAGGTATTGTCGGGAGCTTTTTTGTTTTTAAAAATAATTATTAATTTTACAACAACAAATTAGCCGATTTTTTTTAGCAAAAATCGGTTTCTTGGCTGCCAAGTACTACAAAAAATTGAAAAATCAAAAAAAAAAAATCCTCCCGTGGTTACCTCGAGAAACATCTCTTTTAACAAATGCATTTTGATGTTTTTGTTTCAGATGATTCTGTTGTGAGTTATGATGTACACCGCAAAACAACTTTTTTTCGAGGCGCCTCCGGAGATTCACTGTCACTCGCCTCATTTTCAATGTTTTGCAATGAAAATTTAGGAAAATATTGTTCAAGTGTTGCATCATTATATGGAAATTAACTGAATAAACTAACACTATCGGTATCGCCAAAAAAAATCTTAAAAACTTGCCTTTTTTCACCGATTTAACCTTACCCCGTCCTTAACGCACTGTCCCGTTATTCTTTGTGGTTTTTTTTTATTCCGGTAAGGGAGTAGGATGAAGGCTGGACAATTATTTGCATCCAATATTGGGCTGTTTTCTTCGCGAAGTTGTAGTAGCTCTTGAGAGAACGATACAGCCGAATCAAAAAGAACGGTAGGGTCGGTGGTAAGAAAAAGATATCTTCTTTGAGCTTGTTAGCAGTACCGTCGAGCTATTCCCTCGTGACCCGAATCGCCTTCTCCGTAAATCGGCCGAGGGTGGAAAAGGTTGGCCGCCTGAGTGTACGATCTGGAGCACTCGGAGGGATGAGGGTGATGGCGTTCTATTCTAACTCCCTTGTATGGGCGGTTCGCAAGCAAATCAACTGCGTCACCGTTTCAATTTTCAGTTTATTTTTCAATCTTGTCCTCATGTGGACCTCTACACCATTTTCTTTTTAAATTATCCTTGTTACCGTTTATCCTTAATAGCTGGCGAATTCCGAAGAATTTGTCAATCCAATCGAGAACACTTAATTAGAGTCCCGAAACGAGCGACTATTTTCATCGAAGATTTAAATTTTTTAGTGAAGGCGGACACCACTGTGACGGGTGAATGAAATCGATTTTTTTTCTCGCATTTTCTCAAAGTATACTTATTCAAGAATATGGGGAAATGTTAAAGTTGACGTATTGAAAAATTACCTAGATACAGACGATTTAGTAAGAGCAGGTAGGGCAACGATTTACGTATACTAAAAATTTCAATCGCGTTTTTTTTTCGGAACGACTTGTTTACCGGGGCGGCGTAGTAACTCTAGCTATGATTATTCGATTTTCCATTTGAAAATACCAACATTTCCGTGTTTTCTTTAAATTTAGTATTTTTCAACCCCCCGAATATAAATAAAAATTTTGCCATACTTACACTTTTTTAGCACATGCCATTGTGAATTTTTTTTCCCGGAAAAACGACTACCTACAACCAGAACTACATATGGGATATTCCACGCCATCTTAGCTAGCCAATGATCCTGACAATTTTTTGGTTTCCTGATTTCTTTTTGTAAAATTGTACTCCATAAAAGGAATATTCACATCACTTTTTAGATTTTAATCTTTTCTCTTTTAGGAGTTATATTCAATTTTCCAAAAAGTGTCGATTTTTTTGTACGTTAAAACGCTTATAAATCCTCAACTAATTGAGATATCGACAAATGGCACTATATATTTTTTTCATTTTGAAGCATCCTTTCGGTAAAAATATGAAAAAATGATTAACTGTCAATATCAACGTTTTCGTAAGTGAAAACTATTTGTTCAAAAAGATGATTGCCGTCTTTTTATTCTTTCAAAAAATTCTCTGAAATACAGTGACCCATTCTATTATTTTCAAGACTAGTCTCATCGTGGGACCATTTTTGCTTCTATTGTTTTCGAATTAATCATATTTTTTTAAACCGATTTTTATCATTTACCTGTCCAATACTGCTATCGATGCTTTTGTGATTTCCATTTCGGCTTCGACAGGCCTGAAACGGTTAATTTTTTATTTGTACTGAATTTAACAAAAAAAATGATCTCGAAGAATAAAATGTTTTTTCGTTAAATTAAGCACGAATTAAAAATGACCCGTTTCAGGCCTGTCGAAGCCGAATTGGGGATCACAAATTCATTAACAGCATTATTGGACATTACAATGATAGAAATCGTATGAAAAAAATTTGATTAAATAAAAAAAAAGAACGAAAAATGGGTCCACGATGGAACTAGTCTTAAAAATCATAGAATGGGTCTCTATTCTAGGGAGTTTTTTGGAAAAAATGCCAATCATCTTTGAAAAAAATAGTTTTCACTTTAGAAGAAAAAAATGTTGACATTGATAATTGATAATTTTTTTCATATTTTTCAACGAAAGTATGCTTCAAAATGAAAAAAGTAGATAGTGCTATTTGTCGATATCTCAATTAGCTCAGGAGTTATCAACGTTTGAAGGTTTCCAAAACTTCTGAAATCGACATTTTCTGGAAGGTATTTTCCATAACACCTAAAAGAAAAGAGACAAAAATCTAAAAATTGGTGTTGATGGGTCCTTTCATGGGGTACAATTTCACAAAAAAAATCAGGAAAACCCAAGATGGTCGGGGTCACGGGCTAGCTGAAATGGCGTGGAATATCCCATATATATAGATGATAACACTCAATTATTGGTATTTTTCCGACCAACCATTATCACATTATCGACCCGGTCGTTGGACCATATTTTTTTGTACGGAGGCTTCATTATACCCCAACAATGTTGTCCATTTTTAATTTTGTCGAAAAGAAAACTTATACAAAATATACATTTTTTCCAAATCCCAAAAAATAATCTAGTAGACAAAAAAAATCGGAGAAACCACCTTTTTCGGCTCGTCACGGTAGTGTCCGCCCTTAATCCACTTTGTCAATACCATCCGGAAGATCTTCCAGCAAACAATTTCGGATACCGCGGACAATATATTTTCCACGGATAAAACGAACGATTTCGTGTGTGTTTTATTTTTCTCTAAATATTTGTGTACCTCAATCATTTTCGTTTCGTTCCATTATCGGATATATTTAATGGAAGAAGGAAAACGGAACAGTAGTGCGACTTTGTTTTTGCTTGGAATATTCGGTACACAAGGTAGGGATACCCCTTTTTAAGGGTTATGAGATTTTGCCTCGGAGAAATTTTTCTGTCCCCCTTCGTTCTCTCTTAACTTTACCTTTTTTCTCATTTTTCTCCTTCTATATAGCTCCGTTGACCTTTTTACTTTGTTGCCATGTTACGTTTGCCCTCCTGACGGTGGCTGCGTCCTGTTTTCTTCTACTCCTTTTCCTCGCTCGCTCTTATTTACCATCATACCTATCACACTTCAATCAGCGCTTACTGCAAAGATAAGAGGAAAAATCCTCGACTATAAATGAATGAGAGGGTTCTCGTAAAGCGTGAAGAAAAATGTCGCGATTATATTTTTCTCCTTTTTCTTTATAATTTCCATATAGATTGCATTTTTCTTTTTACCCAAAAGATAAAAACACTCACCAAGCCAACAAATTAATGAATGAATTTAAAATTCGAATTAATTTCATGAATATTATACCACTTACACTATAATGACGCATACAGAGCGATAATAAAATTTAAAAGAATCGATTTTTTTGAAACTTCCAAACCTACGTAACCCCTTAAAAGAGAACATTACTGTCAAATTTTCGAAAAATTGTTTTTTTCAAAACGCTTTTAAAAACCCTTTGCACCTTCAAAAATATGATGCATATTCGGTTATAGCTGACAAAGTTTTAAAGTGGCTTTGGAACTATTTTTTAGGGGAGTCTCCGAGCGCTGTAAAGCGTCTTCGGCGATGCCACGCCGATAGACGCAATACCGGCTACACAAAGTGCCGTCCAAAATTTGATCCCGAAGTAAAAACCGTCCCCAACGACGATCACGTAACCGACCAACTCAAGAAGCTCCCACGCTTCTGCAAATTCACTAGTGCATTTGTTTCGTAGCAGGTACCAAAAACTTCAATGACTTGAAATTTTAACTGAAGCTTCTGAGATTGCTTTAACAGTCACGTACGAGCGCTTTTTTTTGGTTAATTGAGAATTCTAAAAAATATATCACTTTTCATATGAAAATTATGATCGAAAAAAACTAATTTTTTTTCCAAACTTGTCTCTATTTTACTGTTTGCATTATTTTTCAAATTCCCCCCGTACTTGACTGCTAAAATGAATATAATTAACGAAAATATTTCCCTTTTGGTTTCAGGATTAAATTTACGACAGTCCTGAGGGTTGGCTGAAAACCAGTAGTGCTATAGGAACCCCGGTGTCGTCATTTTGTATTCTTTCGACAAATAATGTTTTTCTACACACTTCAATATATACCTAATAAAGCCTAAAAATTCTGTCGACCACGTATTTCATTCGCTCCTTTAAAAAAAAATCAAAAGGAAACCGTCGAAAATGGGCAGTTACAGTGGTGTGCTCCCTTAAAGTTTGAACAGCGGTTATATCCTTGTAATCATAAATTTACATTCAATCTGCGATTCCTTCACTATATGTTGAACCTTTCTCGTAAATTTCAGTTGCCTCAAGCGACTGTCGATTCTTTAAAATTTCCACAGTAGCCTAACCCCTTAATGCACCACAGTATTCCGTATGGTGACTTTTCGATATTATGGCACTTCTGTGTTATGGCTATTCGGATGTCGGTATGTCTGCCCCTTCTGGAGTGTGGTCTTTTCTACGATTTTGCGGACTACCGGCAACGTGGCGCAGCTTTCACATCCGGATGCAGTAATGTCTCATCACCCTTTAGTCGTGTATCCACCCAAGATATGTCATCTTCGCGAGCCTGTCGAGTCCATTGCATGCATTTTTGCGGTGCTATAGAGATGTACGTGCGCGAGTAGGTGGGCGATGCGTGGGAGGAATGTAAACCGAGAGAGTGTGGTGAATGCTGGGGGAGTTTCGTGCGACACCACCAAATTCCATTTCTATACATATCTCCACTACACTGACGGGACTAGCATAACCTTTCGACGGTAATCAAGGTCTCGAGACATAATCAAATCCATTCTTGTACCAGATGGTGAAATTTCACCATCGCAACAGATGTTTCCACCCTCTCCCCCAATCCTGTATCCTCTGCTCCGCGCGAAATTGAATTTTTTACGCACACTGTAAAAAAAGATATGAAATTTACAATACATTTAAGATACAAAAGAATTGGATTTTACGAACTCAGTAGATAAAATCAAATTTGAAGCAATTGTATCGTAAATTTAAAATAGGAACATGAAATTCTAACGTGGATATAGAATTTAATAGATGGAACATGGAATTTCAAAGACAAGTTTGTAAATTTGTGGAAAATGTATTGCATTAACCCGTGTCTTCAATTGAAAATTACCACAGATGTATGATAAATCAACTATAAAACACAGAGCATTGAAAATACAAAACAAGTTTGAAATTTATTTACAACTGCCTGAAAAATATAATATATGTGAAACTGAATTTTACGATACGTACAATGCATGATTTATTTAAAAGTGCGAAATTGGAAATGAAAAAAGAATTCATAAACGCTGATGAAAATCACATGGAACAACGTGAAAATTATATTAAATTTACACTACATTTAAGGGACAAAAGAATTGAATTTTACGAACTCAGTAAATGAAATTGAATTTAAGACACTTGTACCGTAAATTTAAAACAGGAACATGAAATTCTAACGTGGATATAGAATTTAATAGATGCAACATGGAATTTCCAAGAAAAGTTTGCAAATTGATGGGAAATGTATTGCATCAACCCGTGCGTTATATTAAAGATTACAACAGTTGTATATTAATTCAAATATAAAAAACAGAGTATTGCAAATACAAAACGCGCTTAACCCACCTCGGCCGCTCGCGACGACCGATGGTCGCGCGTAGTTCGCGTAGTGCCCGAGGGACGGCGCTTTGTTCCGCACTTTCCCATAGCCACTCGCAGCTTCGGTCGGGCATATAACCCGACCACCGGCTACGATCGTTCTGGGAAAAACAGACGCGTTGGCAACTCGTGCACGCGTCGGAGAGTGCCACAAATTCGTTACCTCTTGATATCGACGCCAGAGTCGCAGTTCTTGAACTCGCCTTTCCGGAAGGAAATTATTTTTCCCTTTTTACGCCGCCAGGTGTTGAAGGAATAAGTTTCACAAAAACCACCTTTTTTTATCTCTAGCTCCCGTCGAGAAGGATAAATACGAGTCACATTTTCAGTGAGCTTAATTATCTATTTCTGAAATAAACTTAATACTTAGGATCAGTAATTTTAATACACACCCGTATGTTGATATTAGCAGATGGTTCTTGAATTTAATATACATGGATGTGAACATTTTTTTACACGTGCATTATTTTTCAAACGCACTAGTATATTAATATTACGGGGCTACACTTTTATTTTTAAAATAACCTGCTTTGGATTTTCAAAGTCGTATCTGAAATTTCATAAGCGGCATCCGCATAAAAACTTCCTATACTTGTGTATTAATTTTTATACAGATATTTTTTACAGTGCAGCATTTACTTCATGAGATTGTTGTTCCCTTTTTTCCAGAATCATCTGTATAAAACACTTTTTCGGCCGAAAGGAACGAATAATTTCTTCGTTTTTAAAAATCATGCTATATGTGCATGTAAGTATATAGGAGGGTAGGGGCAAGATTATAATGCTATGGTTATGTTCAGATAAAAGTATACATATAGGAGTCTGTCAACTTTAGTTATTATTTAAACTAATCAACATTTATTGATATTTTCATTTTGGAAGCAAAAAATTAGTCTTTCTGATTGTTACGATGCAATATATATATTTTTAATCGAACCTCTATTTTTGCCAACATACCCCGTATGCCGGGCAAGATGACACGGTGCTGGAAGAATGATAGGACACGAATTATTGGCATCTTTTGCATATTGAAGTGGTTTCCTTATCAATACCAGCAATTTGATAAGCCAATCGTGTAACAATAAGTTCTGTAGTATTTAGTCCGGATAATCTTGCTTCCATATCACCTTAATCATTTGTAAGTTCCTTTTCTTTCCCTGGTAGAAACACCGGTTGGAGATAAACCAAACGCTTAACTAATTTCAATCCACGCTTTCTAACGTAAATAGTGGTACGTTGTAAACTATTGCGTCTTTGCGAAAGCTTGTATTCATCTTGCCACATAAGATGGTTAACGAACTAACAAAAAACCACACAATAACCTTGACAATATCTGACAAACCGTTCTTGTAGTATTAATAATTAGTACTTCCATTGTATTTACCTAGCTGTCTCTAATCGATATCAGCAACTCACATGAACTAAAAAGATGGTAAACTTGACCAAAAATTAGATCGGTTTCTCAAGAAATCGATGATGTTTGCTCACTCGAAACGCGTACATCTGCCACAGTTGATACTCACATACTCATTATAGATAAATAAATAAGTAAATAGTTACAATCACATGAACGAACAGAAAACAACATGGAAAACTGAGTCAAATAAGCATTAAAGTTAAGGAAATTGTTTTATCCTGAGTATTTGCTGACGAGCTTCCTTCCGAATGCTGAAGGATACCCCACGCCACTGTCGTTTTAAGAGCAGAATCGCTTACCTTCCGGTTCTACTTGGCAGAATCGTACAAAACGAAACGCAGAGATATTCCAGAAGCGTTTATTTTCACTACCAAAGGTCCGGACAAGAATTTTCAAATGGTTTCCCGCAAACTTCGCTCAAACGGACAGATGAATAAAGGTTCAATAAATCATAGATGCCTCAACATTATATTAGGTATACAAATATGTTCTCGGCCTGAGAATAAAAAGAGCTGTACTGAATATTCGGATGAAAAATAATTAACACAAATTATCCCCTCCAGGTCTGGTGTCATAATACCAACTTAGTCGACGATTTTTCCAGACAGCGTAACCCCTTGAGCGGCAAGAAAAAATTTACACTGAGTGCCCCAAACCCGGGAAAAAAAGTATTTGGATTTTCACGAAATTTGGTACCCCAGGGTTTTCGAAGTTGCTGATTGCGAATCTGCTCTCAAAATGAATAAATTAAAAAAGGGGGGATCCAATATGACAGACAAAATGCAAAAATTGATTTGAATCGGATGAAATTTGGTGCTCGGGGGTTTTCGTGGTCGCTGATTACGAATCTGGCGGCAGAATTAATGCATTTGTTAGGTGTTGTAATTAATTCGTACACTGAGAGATATTTATGGTAACTTCAACCATAATGCAACCATATTTTATATTACCCTGAGGGGACAACGATATTTTACAGTCATGGTTACTGCCTAAAATATAGTACTGCTTACGATATTTTCGTAGTTGTATTAACTATGCTCGTATGTTAACAGCAACTAACAATCTTATAAGCATACGATCGTTCAATGCTAGATAATATAGTAGGTTTTCATAAAATGGATATTTCCTTACACTATCAAAAAATAGTGATTTTTTACCATATTGAATGGTATGTGTACTAAATGTATATTATATTTCATAAATTCAAAAATTATTAATTGAGAGATCTGTATGATTGCTTATCATAATTTGTCATTCCCTGACCTCTTGAAGTGACTCCCATCGAAGAAAGTATTTCGCCTGAATATGGATTCGAACCTACGACCTACCTATCTATAACTACGCACGCTGCCACTATGCTACCGGGTACTTATGTCATTTTGATCGTAGATTTTTGACGCTACGCAATAGTTTTCGAAATATCGAATTTTAAAAATTGATAAATTAATTCACTAATATATCTATATTTATCATAGCGTGCTACCGCTGTCTCTACTTTGTTGTCACGTTCCACAAATGATTTTCGTCTTCACTATAAGATTACAATAATTTTGTTCGTATAGTCACTTTCCGTAAGATCTTGTAACAATCGATACTCAACGAGTGTTAATGATAACCATATAAATAGTACAAAATTGCATTGAGAAAAATGTCCATAGTATTTTTAAAAAAACGCCATTGGTAAAAGTGGACATAGTTAAATTCCCTATAGGTTATTGACACCGCAACCATAATATGGTTAACACAACTATAAGCGTCTATCTAATCATGCCGTTTTGGTAGTGTGTTTGATTATCTAGTATCTCCGAAATAACTATTAACTACTGTAAAAGGCTTTGCAATATCGATATAGTTAATTCGGTTAATACTTTTAAAATAGTTACTAGTTATTTCGGGGCTAATAGATAGTCGGGCACGCCATCAAAGTTGCATGTTTAGATATACTTTTCGCTTATATTTGTGGAAACCATATAATGATTACGTTGCCAATAAACTATACGGGATTCTACTGTCCCCTATTTTGCCGTGGGCGTCTTTCATAAACTTTGCTCTCAGTGCAGCATTAGTATTTGTGCGCCGATTTCGTTAGCTAGCTGAATTAACCATATCGATATTGTAAAACCTTTTACAATAGTGTATAGTAATTTCGGAGATAATAGATAGTCAAACACGCCATTAAAGTCGTATGTTTACGTATACTTTTCGCTTATAGTTGTGTTAATCATATTATGATTGCGGTGACAAAAAACTATAAGGGATTGGACTATACTCTCTTTTATCATACGCGTTTTTTGTAAATACTATACACTTTTCTCTCAGTTTCCTTATTAAAATAAAAATACAAATTTACCTTGATTTCAATTAAATAAATAATTTTTTTCACGAAAAAAGTCCGGGATCTTGTTTTTGCACCTAATATACTTATCGTACCGATTGAATTTCATCCCAAAAAATGAATTTACAGACAGACAAAAAAATGGTACAATATTATTAAAATACTTGCGTCTATGGAGAAGACTACATTGAAAACATTGTTGTTTTATAATGTTGAGCATCAGGAATAAGCCGTTATCAAAATCGCCTTTCTTCGTATATATATATATGAAAAGGGTGTCTCAAAATGAGCTGACACTTTAAATTGCGCGCCATTTTCTTTGTGGCGATCATAGAGTACTAATTCTTGATGACTGGCATCAGGAAATAATGAGGTTTAGTCATGAAGAATTACACGGTGGAGCGACGCATAGAAACGGTTATTTGCTGAATTGTTACTGCATCGTAATAAATAACGTAACAAATATCGTAACAAATAACTTGTCGTATATAACTGCATGTGTATATAACTGCCGTATATAACTATATAATTTCGTATTGTTATATATAAATATAACATGTGTATATAACATGTCGTATATGACTGCATAGTTATTACGACAAGGTCGTAATATGTAGGCCTATGCAGTAATTTAGGTTAACGCCGATGGACTTCTTTCTTTGGGGTTTTCTGAAAGGAAATGGATATGCCAACGATCCATTCCGCCGTTACGGAAGTTACTCCGGAATTATGTCAAAATGTAATTGAAAATGTTGTCAAAAGAGTGAATGTTTGCAAACAGGAATGAGGCGGCTACTTATTGGATATTGTGTTCCACACTTAACCTCCAGGTTTATACCTCATCCCGTAAAAGAATTCAGCTAGGGCTTTGACTAGGCCCCGATTATTTTTCCCTTACTCTGAACGGGTCCTAACATGGCACCCGACCAGGTCCCTTGGAGGCCGGTCACACTTTGTCGCCCAGGGCCTAAAGAGGCTTATGAATCAGGGCCCGACTGGTTGCCTGAACAGAACCCGATCGAAGCCATGAAGCAACCCTATTACTGCCCTATAATTATCAGCTTTATTAGTGGATACATATCAAGCGAGATTGGTCGGAAGTATCTCGAAAATGGAGAAGGGATTGTAAAAAACAATTGTTTTTAATCATTCCACATTTATTGGTACGAGAGCGCCAGATAACGTTGTGCTTTTGCGTAATGGATACGTCGAGGAGATTAACAAAATTTTCGGACGCAACTAGTCTGAAGAATGTTTGTACATTAGAACAAAAGTGTGGGAAAGAAAACAAATGTATTCATTTACCCAACAAAGTCATCTAAAGTTTACGAATGGCGAATTATCTCAAAAAATTCGGTGGATGTTGTTTATCCGGTCACAAGCATTGAACGGAAATTAGTTCAATTAAAAATGTCGTAGCAACCAAACGGTGCTGTACGTACATATGTGCTGTCATTCCTGCACGCATGAATTATTTTTTTTTAAACTATTTTTGTATTGCGAAATTTATTTTCCAAACATTCTGAATGTTTATACAATACAAATTATTTATAGTAAAATTCCACGGGTATGTGTTATTTTAAGTGACCTAACCTAGTGTCTTATCAATACCTTAAACTTTAGATATATCACATCTATGGAAGTGAGTCTAAAAACTAGAAATTCTTGAATATAACTATACAAATATATTGCTTGCCCTATAACAACCATTGCCCTGATGAATCTCGTCTGGGCCTTTTATCATTTTTCTCGTTACGACCTTTTTTGAATAAATTACCCAACCCTGTTATTTTCCTGTCGGGGCCTACTCCGATTGTGTTGTGGAAAGCCCTAGCAGGAAGGGAATCCATATCCAAACCCTCATTGGCCCCGAATTGTTTTATGGCTGCCCTCCTAATTTCTTTCGGGGATATTACAAGAAAAATATTCGTACTTTTCGAATAAGTAATACGTTTTATTAATAAATAAAAATGTCAGGTCATTCTGAGACACTCTATATACAGGGTGAGGCACTAACTGTTGCCACCTTGAATATCTCTGTAATTATCGACGTCACAAAAAAATGTTTAAAACAAAAGTTGTACCGTACGAAAGGGGTCATCAAACGCGACCATTTTTTTTATCTCAGTGGAGGCGCTGTTGCACAGTAAAGGTCACCTCCACTTTTTTAAATGGGACCATTTTTGGGACGGTCCATTTTTTTTCAACTATCTTGTAGAGCATCGAAAACTGCATAAATAACATTTAGGGGTCAAAGTCGTTTAAGGTCATTTAAGATCAAAAAGCGACATGAACTTTATTTTTATGTGAAATTACCTTTATTCACAGTAGATGTTTAAAGTGATTGCCATTGGAATCAATGCCTTATTGCAATCTCCTCATCACGGATTGTGTAGAATTTCTTATCACTTCGGCACTTATCGAAGCACAGGCTCGAAGAATTCTCTCACGCATATCATCCGGCGTAGTTGGACGTTTATAAACAAGATCTTTCAAGTATCCCCACAAAAAAAAGTCCAGAGGCGTCAAGTCTGGCGAGCGAGCCGGCCACGATACAGTTCCTCCGCGTTCAATCCAACGATTTAGAAATCTCTTTTGCAATTCATTTCTAGCTATCAGCGAAAAATGTGCCGGGCACCCATCGTGTTGATACCACATTCTGTTTCTTGTTTCTAAAGGTATTTCTTCCAATAACGGACCTAATGTTTCTTGAAGGAATGTGATGTACTTCCTACCATTAAGATTCCCTTCGATGAAATAAGGACCTATGATGCTATCCCCAATAATCCCACACCATACATTGCAATACTGCATTGATTCCAATGGCAATCACTTTGAACATCTACTATGAATAAAGGCAATTTCACATTAAAATAAGCTTCATGCCACTTTTTGATCTTAAATGACCTTGAACGACTTTGACCCCTAAATATTTTTTATGCAGTTTTCGATGCTCTACAAGATAGTTGAAAAAAAATGTACAGTCCCATTTAAAAAAGTGGAGGTGACCTTTACTGTGCGACAGCGCCTCCACTGAGATAAAAAAATGGTCGCGTTTGATGACCCCTTTCGTACGGTACAACTTTTGTTTCAAACATTCTTTTGTGACGTCGATATTTACAGATGTTATGTCCAAAAGGGACGTTTTTACTTATGTTTATTATTTATTCGGATTCTGAAGGTTCCCGTTTAATGTTGGGATTTTGCCGCACGTCCCATACAGGCCCGGCACTCTCGCTAGCGGGACATAGAAACGGGGTTTCCGGATGCGATAGGAAATAAAGTTATAAGTAATGAACGAAAGTGGTTGAGGGGTAACAAACTAAATAACCTTATGCTTTATTAATATTACTTACAATAGTTTCGGGCTGCGTTGCTCGGGAACAATTTCCCCGCGGTCTCGTCACACGCACACTCCCGCTCTCTAACACGGGAACACTTTCCCCGCGCTGCACTCTCTCTCTCTCACTCTCTCTCTCTCTCTCTCTCTCTCTCTCTCTCTCTCTCTCTCTCTCTCTCTCTCTTTATCATTAGGCTATTGTTTGCTTTATATAGCGCCAATTGGTGTTACTTCATATTGTAAACTTCTTTTTATTTTTATTTGTATTTTGTTGTAAATAGTATATCACTCAAAAAATTTTGTATCGCCTCAAGGTTTTGACCAAGGCGTAAATAAACGATCAATCAATCAATCAATCAATCTCTCGTACACACACGGAGAGTGTTACCGCGTAACACTCCGTAAATAAAATGGTGAAATTATGAAAATATTGTATTAAATAAATAAGCTAATATAGTCTGACGCCTCTGTGCGGGTCCGCCGGGTGATGAACCTGGACTTATTACACCGCTGCGAGTGCTGCTATTATTAGCAGTTTTGATCCGATTCCAGGAGCGAACCGTAGACCGATCGGAACTAAACATCTTCACCACTACCGTACCGAGGTAGGCTTCATCGCCAACGCCTAGATGGGGGTTTTCGTCGACGTCCACGGAAAATATTCGCCCGCTCCCGGAGTCCGACGGCAAAACTCCCAGGCGATGGAATGCCCGATCGGCGGATTTTGCGACCAGGCGATCCCTGGTCAGCGACACCCGACCGGGCACATCCAGCCGCACTCGCACGGGCTTGCACCCAACACCGCACAGTGGCGTCGGCACAGAATCGTATATATGTGAAAAAGAAAAAAAAAATGAATCCGTGGGACCGGACGTGACACAGAGATATTCAAGGTGGCAATAGTTAGTGCCTCACCCTGTATATATGTACAATACACAAATGTTCGAGTAAACGATTCACTACAGAGATATTTAAGGTGGGAACAGGTAGCGCCTCACCCTGTATATATGTACAATATACAAATGTTCGAGTAAACGATTCGCTACTCATATGAAATGCGCATTCGGACCTTTGTCTGGGCTCTTTCAAAAAGGGTCTGGCGACGACCAATTAAGGCATCTTCATCTACTCGACTTTCGGGTGACTCGACTGATATCGAGAGAAACGGCAAGCAGAAACGGCGGAATCGAGTAGGTATTTTGTCCCCGCGCCAGTTGCCGTCGTATCGAGCTCGTATGCCTTTGCTGGTAGGCGGGTGTACGGCTGTACAAAATTAGGGTTCGTGCGTGGCGGTAAGAGGAGGCTTACCCGAGGGCGTCGGCGTTTAGCTCGACGCCGGCGGAGTTCGGTGACACGAAAAGAGTGTGCCCTCGGAACGTTTTCCGTTTCCGGTGCAGTTCTAACCGTTATATTCTGCGGGGAGATCGTGACTTCCGTAGCCGCAGCGGACACTGGACGGAGAGTTTCAACCCTTTTACCGCGACGGGAACACTCGACTGAACCACGACCCACTATAAAGATATATGCATTCCCAGGAGTATTTTCGGGAATGCTTGATTTCTCTCTCTCTCTCTCTCTCTCTCTCTCTCTCTCTCTCTCTCTCTCTCTCTCTCACTCTCTCGCTCTCTCGCTCTCTCGCTCTCTCGCTCTCTCGCTCTCTCGCTCTCTCGCTCTCTCCCTCTCTCCCTCTCTCCCTCTCTCCCTCTCTCCCTCTCTCACTCTCTCACTCTCTCACTCTCTCACTCTCTCACTCTCTCACTCTCTCACTCTCTCACTCTCTCACTCTCTCACTCTCTCACTCTCTCACTCTCTCACTCTCTCACTCTCTCACTCTCTCACTCTCTCACTCTCTCAC
>OX632356.1:23999995-24054995 GCA_951751655.1 Ophion costatus
ACAAAGCAAAGGAGAAGAAAAAGAGACGAGCACAGAAAGGGGAACAATGGAAGACAATATCGATAAGATTTCAAAGATTGTTCAAGGAATGAAAGATGATCATATAAATAGAAGAGAATTAAGGAAAGTAGTGGATGAGGTAGTAAGAGCGGAAGTGAAGAGCCTTCGACAAGAAATAGAACAAATGAAGCAGGAAATAGCGGATATGAACAAAAATCATAGTACTAAACACCATACTGAACCAAAAAGCTACGTGGAAGCAACGAAAGGAAGAGAAACGGAAAACATCCTAATAGTGAAAGCAACAGAGCAACAGGAGAGCGAACTGACTAAAAATATGGTGATCGAAAAGGATAAAATAAATACGTTACCGATTGGAGTAACAAGAATGACAAAAAAAAAGAACGGAACGGTAATCATAGGATGTGGAAGTGGGAACGAAGTAGAGAGATTAAAAACATCCGTAGAAGCAACATTAGGCAAAGACACCGACACAATAATACCAAAACATAAGCAACCAAAGATCAAAGTGATCGGAATCGACCAAGAGAAAATGGAACTGAGTGATCAATCGCTAATAGAAACGATTATTGTTCAAAACGAATTAGTAGAAGGACAAGATGGTCTCCATCTGAGGATACTAAAAAGAGGAATGATGGGAAGAAAGAACGAGACAGAAGGTCGGAGAGGAGAAGTTGGAAGTATTATAATAGAAACGGATGTAGAAGCACACTAGAAACTGCTGAGCAGAGGGAAAGTAAATCTGGGATGGAGAAAGTGTAAGGTCTATGACTTTGTAAGCGTATTAAGATGCTATAAATGTTGGGGATTTAACCACATGGCAAAATACTGTAGAAAGGAAGAAACATGCCAACACTGAGCGGGAAACCATAGAGGAGAAAATTGTAAAACAGATAGAAAAAAATGCATAAATTGCATGGAGGGAATCAGAAGGTACAACAACAACATTAGATACGATCATGAAGCAACAGATAAAGAGTGCCCAACGTATCTAAAAAAATGGAAGAAGAAGAAAATAGAACACAAGATGATGGCGAATAGCAACGAATCAAGGAAGAAAACTACATTGCCATGTGTTCCAACGCAAGAAGTATCGTAGCGCATAAGGATGAGTTGGAAATTCAAATATTTAAGAGGATCGCTCCACTAGTAGTGGCGCTAACAGAAACAAGGTTATGTGAGGATATCGACGATTCTGAAATTAATATAACAGGGTAAATGCGGTCAGATGCGATGGGGAATCAAGGACAACGGGAGGTGTAATAATGTATGTAAAAGAAAGGATTAAATATAAGGTGTTAATCAGAAGAAAAATATTAGGAAACTACTGGTGTGTAGCGGTGTGGATAAATGATCAAAAACTATGTACAGGGGCTATAGCAGTTGTGTACCACTCACCAAGTGCGTCAGACGCCGACTTTGTGGAATCTATGGAAGAACTAAGTGAAGAACTAAGTACGAAAAGAGAATTTGTAATATTAGGAGACTTCAACATAGATATGAAAGCAGATACATTTTACGCAAAAAAATTAGAAAAAGAACCATTGGCGAGAGGAGTAAACAATATGTAAAAGAGGCAATGAGAACTACAGAAAGAAGCCAAACGATTATAGACCTAGTCTTTTCAAATAACAAACAGAGAGTATGCGTGAAACAAACACCGATGATAACGGACCATGCGTGGGTAATCATGTTATTCAAAAAATATAAGAAGAATAATGCGCGGAGAGACAGAAAGAACTTAAAAGCAGAGAATTTCAAGCAGGTATGGAAAAGAATAAAAGAAGAAAAGAAACAATATGGAACAGTAGATGAAAAGGCGAACGGGTTAATTAAGAAAATAGTAAATACACTAGATATAATTGCGCCAAAAAAAAAGTCTAAAATACCTAGTAAGTGGATGACAAAAAGTGGTACGTAGAAGAGATTAACGAAACAACAAATGAAAGGGATATGGCATATAAAAGAGCAATACGAACAAACGATGCAAACGACTGGGAACAGTATAGAAGACTCAGAAATCCCGGGGTAACAGTTATTAGAAATAAGAAGAAGCAATACTATGAAGAAATGGTAGATAATAATATACATAATCCAAAGGAAATGTGGAAAACACTGAAAGAAGTAATAAACGGAAAAGTGGAGAGAAATATTAGATACGAAGAAATTAAATACGAAGAGGGAATACACGAAAGTGATAATTCAGATGTGGTGAATAAATTCAATAAGTATTTTATTAAAAGTATTAAAGAAATAGTACTGAGTATTGATAATAATAATAATGGAAGAAGGGAAAATGCAATTGCTGATCATGAAGCTATTGAATGGGAGAAATTTGATATAGTGACAGAAGAAGAGTTAACAAAGATAATAAAACAAATGGCCATAAAAAAGAGGACAGAAGAAGGGATATTGACAGCAGTACTAAAAGAGACCTACGAGGTGATACGTACAGAGTTATTGGACGTAATCAACTCCTCGTTAAAGGAAGGAATATGTCCAAATGAGTGGAAAGTGTCAACGGTCACTCCTATACCAAAAGTAGCTAATACATTGAAAGCAAGTGAGTATAGGCCGATTAATGTGCTACCGACATATGAAAAAGTATTAGAACTAGTAGTAAAAAAAACAGCTCGATACATTCATCGAGATAAATAAGATACTTATAGAACACCAGTCCGGATTTCGAAAAGACTACTCATGCGAAACAGCCATTCAAGCTGTACTAGATCAATGGAAAGTAACCATCAGTAATAGGAAAATGATAGGTGTAATATTTATGGATCTCAAAAGAGCGTTCGAAACGATTGATAGAGTGAAACTGATAAGAAAGATGGAACGTTATGGCATTAAGGGAAAAGTACTTAACTGGATCAGGTCATATGTACATGGAAGGTATCAAGAACTGAAACTAGGAGACAGGATCTCGGACAAGGAATTAACAGAATATGGGGTGCCACAGGGGTCGGTGTTGGGCCCTTTGTTCTTTATTTTATACATAAATGATATTGTACAAGTAAAACCAGAAGAATCAACAATAAAATTGTTTACAGACGATACAATGATATTTGTAACAGGAGATACTGCGGCTGTGATAGAAATAAAATTGCAAGTTGCGTTGAACAAACTGGAGGAGTGGTTGAATGAAAATAAGTTAAAAATGAATGTGAATAAAACAAAATATATGGTGATAAGAAGTATTAGGAAGGATGTGAGCAGGGAAATAAAGGTACGTACTAAAGGGGGGTACGAGCTTGAACGAGTTACGGCAATGAAATACTTAGGCGTCATACTAGATGACCGACTGCAATTTAAAGAACACTGTGATTATGTACTAAAAATAGTTGGAAAGAAAACAAGTTTTCTCAATCGGATAGGAAATCACATATCGGCATATACACGGTGCCTTGTATGTAAAACGATCATAGCACCTCATTTTGAGTATTGCGCGACTATAATGATAAATATGGGAACAACAGACATAGATAAACTACAGAAAGCACAGAATAGAGCGATGCGAACAATATTACAGGTGAACCGATATACAAGAATTATAGATATGCTAGAAGCACTAAGCTTTATGTCCATAAAGGAAAGGCTGGAGTTCAATGTAAGTGTTTTCATGTATAAGTTGGTGAACAACATGATGCCAGAAGAGTTGAGTAATAGATTAGAATTAGTAGGGGAAAATAGAACCATGAGGACGCGTCAAGCACAAAATATACCGATAAATATAAGAAACCAACAAATGCGCAAAAAGCATAATGTATGCAGGGGCAAAAGTGTATAATAGATTACCGGTGGAAGTAAAATGTTCCAAAGATCTTATTGGTTTTAGGAAACTTGTGAAAGAACACATAATGGGAAAAAGATAAAGTATACCAGGTTCATATAGGAGTATTTAAGGTAAAATGAGAAATTGTTCTTATAATTAGAAATTATTCTAATAAGTAGTATATTATTATTGTTAGTACTGGAAATCATGTAATGAATGTATTGTATTATAGCCGAGAAGGCTAAATAAACTTGAACTCTCTCTCTCTCTCTCTCTCTCTCTCTCTCTCTCTCTCTCTCCCCCTCTCCTCCCTTCCTTACCCTTCGGTTTCTTCCTGTCGTTTTTCCCCATTGCGCTCCTTCTCCTTGATATTGTTCCTTTTTACAGTTCCGTAACGACTGCAGGATCCGGTACTTGCGAACTCCGACGGTGTCAATAGGGTCACCCACGCATTAAAAAAGGGTCCTAACTTCCTTGAGCTCGATAAAAAAAAACTAAAGTGATCCGAATCTTTTCCACATTCGACGAATCTTGTACACAGTGGATTTTTATAGCCGCTCAATCTTATGCATTGCGATACTCTAGTGCGGTAAAAGTGTTATATAAGTCTCGAGTGTATTATAAAAGTGTTTTATAAGTTTTAAGTGTGGAGAGAGTTAAACTTATAGTAGAATTTGGAATGAAATTTTTAATACAATTCTGGTTTTACAATCCGAAATAATCCATGAAAATAGAATTTAGTGAGAACTTTTGAGCGAGGACATCATTGTGACAGGTGAAAAGATAGCAGTTTTTTTCCGATGTTTCCTCGTCGACTTGATTATTTATTCGGGATTTGGAAAAAATGTATGTTATTAAGCATACTCATCAACGCGACAAGCATATAAGAATAAAAATAGAAAAGTATTATAATCTATATACATGTAGTTCTCGTCGTGTCCAGCCGTGTAAAGAAAGTCACAAAAAGGCGGGTGTTAAAAGAAGGTTCATTTTAGCGAGATTTTCACTTATATTCAGGGGTTTAAAAATAGTATATAAAAAAACGGCTATACACAACGATAACTACTATAATTTCGGGAATATTGATTTTTGTAAAATTGAAAATCGAACAATTATAGGTACCATTGTGATCCCAACCATATATGACATTGAATGTTTTAGTATACGTAAATTGTTGCGCTACCTGATGTAACTACATCGTCTGTAATTTTGTCAATTTTCAATATTTTAACTTGAGAATTCTTCCACACATTCTTAAATGTCTATACATAGAAAATATGCAAAAAAATCGTTTCTTTACCAGTCACACTGGTGTCCCGCCTTAAGTAAAGGAAAAATAAGTTAAACGGTTTTCAATACAAAAATGTATTTTCAAATACTAATAGTCATCAGTGTTGGCAAAATTCTATTGTTCAATAAAGAATAGAACTCATGCGCAAATGTTTTTTCAAAATAATTGCGTTTCAATTTCAAATTCCTATCACATGTGTACCTAACGAGCTAAGGAACCGCAGTTCAATGCATGGCTCCATTTTCGTATTTCTTTTTTTATTTCCAACGTTTCTTTGTATTCCCTTGCGGGCATTTACGATTCCATCCCTTTTGCGCCGTACTTGTTACTTCACTGTTTCCAGATCGCAAGGCACACCCTTGAGTATTTTCCCCCCAGCTTTCTCCCAATGCAGGACCCTATCGCATTTGCACGACGGCACGGAAACACCGTGTAAAAGCTGTGCCAATACAGGCAGCTATTTTTTATCGAGTTTCAGTAGTGTTCGCAAAGTCAGAAAATACCGGTACATAAACATCCCAGATAGTCAGAAAAAACATACAATTTTCAGCACAGACGTTAGACAAGTTCATGATGACGGGCCGGAGAACAAGCTGTAACTGAGCAGGATAGTTGTAGGAAACAGATCGGGAAATAACCAGGAACAAACGAGGGAATTAAAAATAACGTTTCAGCGTTTTTGGAATCTTTGAAGAGGTAGAATCGGAAGTGTATTCAGTTTAGTATTGAATGCATTCCCGATGTATTCGAAGTATTCAAAATTCCTATACTCTCTCGAAATTTTTAGGGTGCTTTACTGTACGTTAGACGACACGTAAAACATTTTTTTATCGACAATACCTGTTCATCAGCAGCCAGCAGCCAATTGTTGCTGAACGAATTTTCGAAATTTGCGGTAGCGATAAAAAAACTATGTATCCCATTCATTTCAACCAAAGGTTCCAAGACACATAATTGCAAACCCTCACCGATAAACCTCCATATACAATAAAATATTTAATTGAACAATAATTTTTTGCACAAAAAACACGGAAATTTTCGGTGAAAATTTGATCTTTTTTCTGAGTGCCGCCAATATTACAATGTTCAACTTTTTAAACTTCTTCTTGATTTATCGGCAGCGTACTTTCTTATAGAATTTAATGGTTTTTGATTTTTTTTGTTTCAAATTTTTTTAAACTACAGCTGCCGCAGTTTGACATCGCGGGGAAAATTCGTTGAGCACCAATTGGCTGCAGGCTGCTGATGAACCCTTATTGTCGATTTAAAAAAATTCTTTTTCATGTCTTCTAATGTTCAATAAGATATCCTACAAATTTCAAAATGATTGGTTCACTAGTTGCGTTTGAAAAAAATTCCCGAAATTTTTCATCATTTTCGACCATTTATATGTATTTCCCCCCTTACATCTTCATGCACGTCACAATCCAGGGTCAAGGACTTATCGTATTGAACCGTGCAAGAAACGATGGAGACAGAAAACTTTTTTAATAGCCATCCCAAAACCCTCAGTGACAGTGACCTTCATTGATGAATCAAGGGACGCAATACGAATCGTCTGCTCTACGCCAAAGAACAAAGTTTTTCTGTTCCCATGGGGCGTTGTTTCGTACCCGGGATGCGAAGTGAACAAGAAAACATTACGAGGGTCGAGTGTTTCGAGCAAGTAAATTATCGCTTTATCAACTTGATCATGAAAAAGTGAAAAAGCGGCCAGAGCCCTCTGTTTCGCTAGGCAGGTCCTTTGCCGCGCATATGTACCCCAATAAAAGTCACGTGGACGATGTATCGCTTTAGTTGGTATAGAGCCACGTGTTAGGTACATGTGCGTATGTGTGTCGTACGTGAGACAATATTGGGTAATTTTTGGTGGTCTCGAGAGAGCGGGATCATGGTACTAGTATTTCCGGAAAGCGCTGATTATAGGGTTTGTGGCGATGAACGTGCTTCCAACCCCTCTCATTTCGCTCTCGATTCCTTCGTCCTTATTCTCTCTAATAATTTTCTGCCCTGCATATCCGCGTATGTGAAACCTCGTGGTACTCGCTAACCCAATGGGATCCGAGAATGTGAGGGATAGATTGGGAGGGAGGGAGCGAGAAGAGAGAGAGCGAGAGAGAGTAAGAGAGGGGACGAAAGTGAGACACCCAGAGCGACAGGGTGAAAGAGAGAGGCAGGAAGCGAAACGTCTATTACGCATGTATAGGCGGCGTTGATTAATCCAGCACGAACTTCCGCGTCTATCAACGAATCCCATGATTTATCGGTATATCGATCTCGTCACTCACCGGATAGGTGCGAGGACTATTTTTATTTTCTCCAGTCATGATTATATACGATGACATCGTCGGTGAATTATCGAATGAATAATTACGCAAATTACTAACCACTTGCGAGCTTCCTTTTGTTTTTTAATGCGTACAAATTTCATGTATATATACAATTTGACTGGCCACTTTGAATAACGTCGTAGCTATTATGTGAAACACCAGCTAATTTAGAGCGGTGAACATTGATTCGAACTAGAAGGGTGACCAGGATGTCTGCAAACGATGCTATTGTTAACAGAATCGATTTTTTAACGGACCCTGACGGGGAACGCCACTGAATGACATCAAAAATTTTCTGTTTACACGAATGAAGGTCTGCACAAATTTATTGACGGTATTCTACATCATGAAAGAATAACGAAGCAGGTGGGAGTTGTCATGGAATGTCGATCATTTAGGAACAATAATTTAGCGATGACCTTCCGTGAACCTGAGGATTTATGAATAAAAGAGACTAAAGGGTCGGCAAATTTGATTATAGGAGAACTTGTTATACTTTTCCTGCGATATTTTTGCAACTGGTAGCCCCTCTAACGTCATCAGCAATCCTATTGCGAAGCTTACTGATTTATTTGCCAGTACGCATGATAAAAATAATGGTAAAAGACGATAAATCTTCTGGGAAATTTTACAAAAATACCCACCCATTCATTCAGTGGCCAGGTATTATGAAGATAAAATCAAGTATCGTCGGGAAGGTTCCCGAGGATTTCTTTGCTAGTATGGGACCTCGGGGCAAGACGGACACGCTGAGTAAGATGAATCATAAGTCTAGCTACCAAACGGTGTGTGCGAGCTTAGTTCTCCCGTTGAAGTTTGTTGGGGCGGCGGGGAGGTGAATGAGTGTGAAAGTATCAACGGTGGCGGAAGCACGCGTCTCGAGTGAGAAGACAATATCGATTTTTTGAGAAACGATCTAATTTTTGGTAAAGTTTACGATCGTTTCAGTTCATTTGAGTTGCTGATGTTGAGTAGAGACAGGTAGGTAAATACAATGAAAGTACTCATTATTAATTTAATAAGAACGGTTTGTCAGAAATTTTCAAGGTTATTGTCTGATTTTTTGTTAATTCGTTAACCGTCTAATGGGGCAAGATGAATAGAAGCTATCGCAAACCCGGCATCTTTTACAACGTACCACTAAATACGTTAGAAAGGGTGAAATGAAACTAGTAAAGCATTTGGTGCCTCTTCAAACGGTGTTTCTATCAGCGAAACAAAAACAACGTACAATGATTAAGATGATATAGAAGCAAGATTATTCGGACTAAATACTACAGAACTTAGACAATTGGCTTATCGAATTGCTGGTATTGAGAATGAAACCACTTTCATATACAAAAGATGCCAATAATTCGTGTCCCATTATCCTCCCAGCGCTGTTTCATCTTGCCCCGCACACGGGGTAAGATGTGAAAAATAAAAATATTATTCAAAATATATAACGTATGGTAACAATCAGAAAAACTGCTTGTTTTGCTTCCGAAATAAAAGATCAATAAATTTTGATGAGTTTAACGAATAATTAAAGTTAACTGGCTTATATATGCATTGTTTTATTTGTACATCACCTTATCATCTTGCCCCTAGGTCCTCTATGCATTTTCAAAAAAAGAATTTTCCAAAAATACTCGGCCATCGGAAAAATCCAATCAGTGACCTTCATTCAATAAGTATTATCACGATAAAATTAACTATCTTTGAGAAATTGACAGTTCCCAAGAACTTCCTTGCCAGTATGCGTTAAAAAAAGTAGTAAAAGACAATAAATCTCTCGCGAAGTTTTCCAGAAATAACCGGCCTTTCATTAAGCGGCCGGGTGTTTTCAAGGAAAAATGATATATCTTTGGGAAAGTAAAAGATCCCATAGATGTCTCGCCGGTATGCGGTTTCAGCAAAAAATAAAATAAAAGACGATAAATCTGTTGAAAATTTTCCTAAAATACCCGGGCGCGTACATATCGCGAAATATTCAATTTTTCCACGTTCCTCGTGCAATACTCGGACAAATCGAATGAGCTGAGATAGGGATGATAGTCTCGAGGAGTCTCTTGGATTTGTTCTTTATCGTTTCGTGTCAGCGTCCGCTTCTCAAGCGCTTATGAATTATTTTTCACCATGAATAATTCATACGCGTTAACATATTTTGCGAAAACGACTTTAAATTTATACGTATATATATATTTATATATACATATATATACACTTCTCGATATATATATATATACTTTTCGCCTCGGAAAGTCCCGAAGTCTCGAAAGCCCGAGCGCGGAAACAAGAGGGCCGGTACCGTTGTTGGTGAAATGAAGATGGAAAGATAGAAAGTACGGAAGAATGAGGGGCGGAAGGGAGCGAAGTAGCGGTGGAAAACTTTTTGCAGTACCCATATCGAGTCGTGAGAATCAAAAGGACGTAACTTGCGCAATCAAAAGGACGTAACTTGCGCAATCAAAAGGACGTAACACACACACACACACACACACACACACACACACACACACACACACACACACACACACAAACACACACACACACACACACACACACACACACACACACACACACACACACACACACACACACACACACACACACACACACACACACACACACACACACACACACACACACACACACACACACGCACGCACGCACACACACACACACACACACGCACGCACGCACGCACGCACGCACGCACACACACACACACACACATGCACAGTATATATGTATATATGTAAACAAATATATTGTGGCGTCCGAGTGAGATGCGGAGAGTAAAGAAGTTGAAGACTGCAACGATATCTCGGTGCAATTCTTTGGAATATTTATGACCCGGAAACTCGGCTACATATACGGCCGCGTGAATAAGCTGAAATCTATAGCTCCGTTTCTTTGTAGTTTCGCGTTAATTCTGTTCGACACTCCAAAATGTGCCGAAAAAAATGTTTGGCATGCGCCAAACACTCTGTACATTACCAGTTCTTCATTATTTTGTGTAGCAAACAAATTCGATCGAATACCGTGCACGTACTTCGAGCAATTTTCGGCCGCATGGCCCGTTAACCGTCCCTGGTCACACTTAGCTGTAACACGCCTGCCATACGGGGTCGCAATGACCCCAGTCGTATTTAAAGCCGTCTAGTGTGAAGATGGAGAAATGCAGTCAGTCCTTGAGAAAAAAATCTCGAGAACCATCAGACTTAGAACATTTCGGGTTTTTGTGGTTTATTAAACAAGAAATGACGAACGTATACGTTTTTCCAGATTGGTGAATGTTTATTATTAACAAAGTTACATGCATATTAATATGACTGTAAAAAATGATTGCCGCCGTTTTTTGGGCATGTTTCAGCTTCTAGTGGTCTGAAACATAAAATTTGAAACATTTTATAATCTGTAAGCGCCGGTATTACGCTTACTAGAATGAAAGAGAGAGAAAATGACGAAAGAAGGGCGACGGTGTACCCAAACATGACGATTTTTCATGCAGTAACTATGAATTATCATGCATATTAAAAATAGTTATATTTTTAACAAGTTGATTCTAGTTACGTAATAGACACCAGTATACACTACATGTGGTTTAAATTTGAAATCGGCCGAATGTTTTTCGAAATAACTTGCTAAAAAAATTGAAAGATTTAGTTTCATGATAAACGCATTTAAGTTTGACAAACGGTATATGCACAAATATGATGAAAGCTCCAAACGTACACTCATGTGAGCCTGTGACTCGAGCGCCACACCTTCTTGCTCAAAGAGCTCTTTGATGTTTGAGGATTACGATTTTCGGGCACTCATTCGGATTTTTCCGGGAAGCCCGAATAATAATGATAAATCTCAATGGACAATAGGCTAACGCACTCGAAAAAAGTCGTTCGTACCGTGCACGCCAGGTAGTCGGTTACTTCGATTGCCACGATCCCTATAAAGGCCTATAACTCGCCTGGGAATTTTTCGAATTTTTGAATGACTCAAAAACGAAAATATTCCGTAGACATGATACTTTCAGAAAATGCAATAAAAATAATACATTTTTTCGACCCACCACATTAGACGTTGGCCTTAAACGGCTGTCGCGTTTACCTCATCGTGCCGAATGACTTAAGGATGTTGAGTCCCTATGAAACATGTTAATGTTAATTGTTCAATAAATAGCTTCTTAATCGTCATGAAATTTGTACACGACCTCCTGAATACTTCATGTAAAAACATACCAAATTTTCAGAATTCTATCATCATTACTTCAACCTCCTTAAGGGTTGAAATAAAAAATAATAAGAAAATTCTGAAAATTTGGTATGTTTTTGTATGAAGTATTTAAGAGGTCGTGTTAGAATTTTACGACGATTAGGAAGCTCGTTATTAAAAAATTAACATTTTGTTAAGAACAATTTATAAAAGAAATTAAAAAATATTTATCAATGAACTCCGCTTTGTTTCCGGTGCTTTCAGTATATTGTAGATATTATAAAATTAAGAGGTAAAAAAAAACTTATTGCAAAGTTACCACAGTTTCCATAAAACAACATTTAATTTGTGAATGTTAATTGTTCAATAACGAGCTTCCTAATTGTCGTGAAATTTTTACACGACCTCTGAAATACTTCATACAAAAACATACCAAATTTTCCGAATTTTATCATCATTTGCGATTTGGGACTCAACATCCTTAAAAGCTCAGGTTGACAGTTTCGACACTCCAAAATGTAGAATTCGGGGTATTTTATTTAACATCGAATGTTAAAATGGTAAAATAGTGTCAAAGTGAAAACAAGGCAAAAAAAATGTACAACTTGTAATTTTCCAAAATTTCCCAAACTTTGCACAAAAAAAATAGCTCCAAGGGGGGCGTTCTGAAAACGGTTTTTATACTTATATCCGGAGGGGGTCTATTTTGAAGTAAAAAAAGAACGAGAATTATAAAAAATGAGCATTTTATCATAAATTCCGGTTGAATGATGCTTGAATGTCATAAATGGAAATTATTCCTGTCCCCCACACGCAACATAAAATATAATTTTCCGCCTTTCGCACATTGGGTGCGAAATTCGCACTCGATGGGCATTGTTCCTTTTTTTTTGCGATTATGCTGTCGTTTGCAAAGCCGCATGGCTGTTATCCTCTTTCGAAATTTCACTTCCAAAATCTTCTCGACGATCAACGCCGTTGCGCTGCGCGTCGCGAAAGGTGCGATTCCGTAAATTGTATCCCATCGAATACAAATATTGGAGCAATTATATGTATATATATATATATATATATATATATATATATCATACTTATACAGTTGTTTATTCAAAAAGGCGCGCAAACACAAGATGTTTGTATAATTTTTTACTGTGATTTTATATACATGATAGAAATTTCGAAGTAATGGCACGCATAAACTTGGTGGAAAAAATATTGCGATTCTCGTGGTCATACTTACATTGTGCAAAGCAACCCCATACCCAGAAAAAAATTACAAATGTTTACAAAAAGGTTACTAGCTGGTCACATAAGGGGTCCGAATGACCCCAGCTCACGCACAAACTTTTTTCCTTCGACTCCCACGCAGAAACTGCTGACGCGATTCTTCCAGCCCTAGTCTCGGCTCGCAAAGGGAACTTGAAACCACCCCTAGATGGAAGACCAGTCCCCTTAGCCGCAGAGAACTTATACTAATTTTGGTCCAAAGTTGAAGGTGGAGTCCTTGTCGCCTCAGGTGACCAGGGAGGGTTAAAGACAATACGTGTGGTTAAAAGAAATGAATTATATCGTCACGATTACTGATGTTGCTTCTTCCCTAAATATGATAGAAGATGTCCTCAGCACTCAGATACATCATATTATCCTCTTCACGCTTATCAGCTTTTCCTCGCAACACGTTAGGCACAAAGAGTCAATGTTCACTAGTCCAAAACAATGAAATGTTCTTCCTTGATCTTTCTCGCTTTCTCTTTTGTGGCACTGATACCACGGGTGCTCGCTCCTTCGAAGTCCATTTCTCCGTTCTTTCGCTCTATTTGGCTTTCGAGCTTGTTTGGGTTGTGACCCTGAGCATTTTCCTTAAGGAGGTATCCCTTACGGGAAACTCAAAGAAATGGTTCTTTTGGCATATTGTTCTAGTGTGAACTTTCAAGAACATTTTTCGAGCAACCGAACCCTGCAATTCTAAAAATTGACAAAGTTACACCCGTTTTAGTGGAACAGTGTGCGTTGGGTTAAGGCTTTAGGCCACAGTAAGGGGTATAAAATCATGTGCGAATTTAACAATTTCTTTTCATATGAAAAAGTGATTCACTCTTAAAATTAATTACACAGCTATTTAGTATGAATATCAAGCTGTTCGAAAATATATATATTTTTTTTTGATGTACAAAATGGCCGACTACTTGAAGCTTCTCGAAGAAGCTTTTTTCCAATTGGCGTGACAAATAACTTCAACCATTTTCACTCGATTTACTTCAAATTTAAAAGTTATGTTCCTAATTGCATTTTACAGAGAAGTACGTACGGAATTTCTGATTAATCGAAAACTCTTCATTTTATGGGCAGTTATAACGAAATTTTTCACTGAAAATTCATTTCTTAAGTTCAAATACCTACAATTTTTGAATAAAATAATATTTTTTAAATTCCGTACGTAGTTCTCTAGGTATTCTAATGCAGATTGACGAGAATTTTTGTTTTTTGTTCTAGGTAAAAAATTGTGGATGCTAAATGTCACAAAAGAAACAGAGAGAAAAGATAACAAAAGAAAATATTAGTAGTCGGCCATTTTGTACATAAAAAAAAATACATTTTGTAACAGCTTGATATTCATACTAAATAGATGTGTAATTCATTTTATGAGTGAAATCCTTTTTCATTAGAAAAAAAATTGTTAAATTCGCACATGATATTATACCCGTTACTGTGGCCTAAGGCCTTAACGGGTTACACCTTGTCAGGTGTAACGAAAGCGTACATCATGGCACGAGAACACTCAAAAGAGGCTCGAACTGCCGGCAGATTGCATAGATTAGGTGTGCAGCACGATCTCGATTATGAGGAAGGACACTATGGTGCTGGAATCGCTGACTAGCGGTAAGACAATATTTCGCAAGATCGTGTAAAATATGTAGCAAAACTTTGAACGCGATTATCTCGACACTACATATCTTGACACGGCGGGATTGATATCTTGAGTTACTTTCACACTATTGACTCGAATTTGCACAGTTAGCGTTCAAACAGTAGTCATCTTCGGCTCACGATGGCATTTTTTAATTGGATCAACCATTTGTTAATAACAATGACTTCAGCATGCTGTATTTCAAGAGAAAAATGAAGTCTTCTTTGGAGACGCTGTCATTTATTGTATTTTTCGAAACTTCGAAAAGTGGATCGTGAACCTATAGGCAGTTGAATATATTTGAAGAAAACATTTTTTGTTTTCGTTTCAGACTACATTTGAACCTGGTAGAGATCTGCAGCACCACGAACACTTCGACAAATTTTCTTCCGAAAAAATTACAGTGTAACCACAAACACGTGTACAACATGCTAAAAATAAATAAATGCATCCCAACCAATATGTTACTAGAAAAAAATACATCATTCTGACCCTTCAAATTGCGCTTCCAGAGAGGGATACTGCGTTAACTTCACCCTGGCTGTGTCTATTACGAGCCCGAGTGATTTGCACAACGAGATTCCAACGAAAAAAGCACCCCGATTTCCCCAACAACCCTTTGCCTTACCTTATCCTACTGGATCTGCCTTTGAACACTGGAGATTTGCCCGCCCCTGGAAATGAAATAAAACTGAAGAAAAGTCATTTTTTCGACACCGCGGCGACGAGCATATAATTCATTTTCCAAAATATTTCAGTTGAAAGTCAATGAAGAACCGCGAATTTTGACAATACCGAATTCCGGGTACCTTCAATGAAACAAGTGACTGAGAATATGGAGCTCGAGGAAAATTCTCGCAGCGCGAATATAACCGCGGGTTGAAAAGACCCGTGTGTCGCCAGGACTTCACGCACGTAGTTCACGAACGACGATGTGCGTGACGATTCTCCCGCCTATGTATTTTGCGCTCTGGCCGGATCGATAGTCGCATCGTTTTACGCGGTCGACACGTGGAATATTCGAGGCCACAGGATGAAAACAACGATGAGGAGGATGTATACGAGCGGCCGCGAAAATCTCATGAATTTCGTGCACACTCGTTCGCCGTACGCGTACGATAAAATAAACTACGCGGTCTATGATGGCAATTTGCTGAGTACGGGAGAATGAAGGGAAAAATCAATGAGTGAGCAAAAAACGAATTTGGAAAGACGGGAAAGAGAGAACGGCAGGATGTCCTCTGGGTACCGTAAAACGGGGATACTTTAAACAGGTTTTGGAAGTTTTTTGTAGCTAACTTTTTTTTAACATCCTACGTTCCAACTTTTCTTGTTTAAATAGAACAATGTGCCCTTTGGCTATCAAAAGTAACAGCAAGTCACCACCCACAATTTGATATGTACTTAGGTATTCAAAAGTGTCAAAGTAGCCCCCAGTGTGGGGTTACTTTGACAGGGCATTGAAATACAACTTACCAGGTGTAGAAGTATGAAACTGGATTTTTTTGTAAAAATTACACGTTTGTTGTTTGAAAATGATAAAAACGAATGGAGACGGCTTTCTGCGTCACATTCAATTGATCCGCGAGTTCTTGTTGACTTTAAGTATCATGTTCATCCAATAAGGCTTGCAATTCGTTGACTGCGAACTTTTTCGGTGGTTTCCCACGTTCTTCGTTTCTCACGCGAAAATCACCACTTTTGAATTTTTTTAACCACTCGAAACACTGTGTTTTACCAAGAGCATGTTCATCGTAAGCTTCGACAAGCATTCGATGCAATTCTGCAGCAGTTTTCTTCAAATGATAACAGAAAGCCAATGCTGTCCGCAAATCGTAGTTCGTAGGCACAAAACTCGACATGTTTAATGTTATAGAATAATATACCGGGGTAGGGAACTTGGGTTGTTGTGTGTTGAAAATCTTCGTCGGATGTTAGATGGCGCTGCAGAAGCGGTCTTACGGTCCCTAAACTGATAACTAGCACCATCTATAGGGAAATTCCGGTTTCATACTTCTACACCTGGTATGTCAAAGATTAAGGGTTAACATCGTTTTAATAAAATATCTAATATTTTACTCATCAGACATGTAATTAAATGAAAAACAATAATTTTCTACAACCAAATTGTCATCGTTATTAAGGGAGGACACGACTGTGACAGGCCGAAAAAGGGTCGTTTTTACCGATTTTTTTCTCTGCTGGATTATTTATTTGGAATTTGGTAAAAAAGGTATGTTATTAAGCATACGTTTAACTTATTTTGTGTACATTTTTATTTTATTTAAATTACACGAAACTAAAAAAATGGTTTTCTCAGAACTATCTTTTTGAAATCGGCACGCAGCAGAACTCGAACAATTTTCGTCCAATCGACTTGAAATTTTAACTGTAGCTTCTTAGATTGCTTTAACAGTCAAGTTCTAGCGCTTTTTCTGCTAATTGAAAATTGTAATAAATATGTCACTTTTGATATGAAAATTATGATCGAAAAAACAAAGGTTTTTTTTCCAAACTTGTCTATTTTTTTAAATTATTTGATAATTTCCCCCTGCACTTGACTGCTAAAACTAATATAATTAACGAAAATATTTCACTTTTAGTTCCGGGACTAAATTTACGACAATTCTACTGCGTACCGTGGAGAGGTTTGGCTGAAAACCTGTAGTGCTATAGCGACTCGTGCAATCTTGTATTCATTTGACAAATCATTTTTTTTTCTCCATAATTCGATATATACCTTATAAAACCAACAAGTTCTTTTGACGATGTATTTTATTCCTTTCTTTAAAAGAAATTCCAGCGAAAACGATAGAAAATGGGCCGTTACGGTGGTGTCCTCCCTTCAGGAAACGTTTTACATAAAAATATCAAGTACCTGAGGTACAATTCTAGGCACTTTGTGAGTCTTACAATTGTCATTGAGATCAAAATCAACTCGAGCAACATTACACTGAAAAAAAATCGTTCATCCATCCAAAATTCAGTTGGTTTAACAAAATGTATCTTCAAATACGTTCAACTCGATTTTTGATTTGCATAACAAAAAAGTATAGTTGGTCGTAAAACAATATAGTGGTGTGAACTGTAGCTTATTTAGCATGTCTGAGCAACTGTTAAAACAACAACATTTCGAGACAACAAAATGCATTTTGTACATTCAACGATTTCTTTTTCTCAGTGTGCAATAAGCTTGAACAACAAATTATTGTTCAAATTTTTTCCCTGCATCCGCCGCCCGTCACAGAAGGTCAAGCGAGCTCGCTGCGCACACATTTAAACCGTATTTTGGCGCTCTGTGAAAGTAGCCCCAAAAACTGTCAAAGTTGCCTTGAATGTCGAAGTAGCCCCCATTTTACGGTATTTATCTAATTTCGAGACTTGCAAACAAAGTAAAGTATATAGATTTGTTTTCAGTGATTTTGTTTGGGTTTGTCCGAATTATCTGATGGACCTATTTACTTTATAACGTTCCTTCGTACGCTCTTGCGACTTCGAAGATCTCACCGCTTCCACTTTCACCCTACGCTTGTCCTTTCGCTATTCTTGGTTCCTGAAAGAACCCCAGAGCGATGCCCACAGCCACGTGTTACAAATGGACTGCTGTGTCACATTGGCACGAGGGCACGGAGAAACTGCAAAAAACCTCTTTTATGCATCCAGATAGCGGGGCAGCTAATGGTCAACATTAGAGACCAGGCGATCATTGTTGTCGACAAATTTATATCTGTTTATAGTTAATAGCTAACACAATCTAGGTTTCCCATCCTGCCGATTTCACGGAAGTGCCCCGGCGAACAAAACCGAATTTTCCTATTATCATTTCTGTGTACACAGAATTAATTTTTTTATAATAAGCAAATACAGGTCAGGTCTGCTTCCTTTTTTCCTGTCTGGCAAAAATATACATGAAAAAGAACGTGAGAGGGAAATAGTGAACGAGAAAGAGAGAGGGAGAGAGAGAGAGAGAGAGAGCGAGGCAAAGGAATGGAGAATCTTCAACGACTCTCAAAACTTCATCTCATTATTTCTCATCGCTCTTTAGACGCCCTTCCATTCTTCCAATCTCGCCGCTATCCCCGATAGTCTGCATTTTAAGTTTCATTATTATTCCTTTGTTGAAAATTTAACGAGAGCTCACGGGTTAAAACACTTGACCGTACTCGGGTATATTTCATATAAATGGGTAGATACATTGCCGGCGTCACAATTATCCGCCGTCGATGGCATTCGAATATACACGGATGTACGGGCCGCGTCACGATGAAAAATCCGCCCCTAATTATTCTGCTGAACTACGAGCACATTTATCAAATTCCGGATACTTTTTTAAATTTCGATACTAGAGTCGCGATATTAAGGGGTTATGCCTAGTTGTAAGAGTCGATAAATCACTTTTTTATTAACAATATATTTTGATATTATATTATCTTATAAATGTTCCTAGAAAATGCTCAAGGTGATTTGACCAAAATTGACAGATTTGTAGAATGTGCTGTGATTTATGTTCAGGCCCGTCAGAACGCTCGGAGCATCGTCCGAAACATGAAACGCTTTTTTTGAAAGTACGTTTCCCATATCGGTGGGCAAAATGTCTGAAAAACTACTGCATAAATATTTTTGAAATTTTTAGGGCTTTCTCTAGATCTAAAAATATAGCATTTGATCCATGGATTTTTTCGATGTATTCTTTCGATTTCGTGAATGAAAAATGCTCATTTTTCCCAAACATCAAAAATCACTTTCAACACGTACCGTCCTTTTAAGGGCTCACATCACTGCAAACGTCTAAAATTAAGCGATTTTTCGCGATTTTTTTTGGCTGGAAAGACAAGTGGGAAGATGATAATATTCGAGGATATTATTAGTCATATCTTTGAGTGGACAAGAAAAAATCTATGCTAAAAAATTACACAAAATGGTGACGCTGGAGTCATTATCGAGAGGCATGTTGATTTTGAGACGCTCTGCGGCACGCAGTATAGCTGACGTAAATTTGAATGTGGACAAAATGATCTTTAAAAAATCAATTTGTATGGGTTTAGCTAGTGAAAAACGCAGAGGATTTGGAAAACATTAATTTTTGTGTAATTGGCAAGCATTTGAAGTAAAAACTCAATTTTCGACAGGAAAAAGGACAATTATTTGTTAATAAATAATGTTGTAATCAACTTATAGAAAACCCCGTATGTATTTCTCTTCGGAAAGTTATTTTGGTAGTTATTTACTTTAGTGACTTGTCCGAAAAATATAAGTAAAATTTTTTTTTTCCAATTTTCTCATGAGTTGGTTTATAAATAATGATATTCAGTCGGGGAAAGCTAACATTTTTCATCAACAAATTTTTCATGAACAAAAAACGTTAAAAGTAATTTGGTACTTTTCAAAAACACGAGATCGAAGTATAATAGCAGATCGAGATCGGAGTTGGTGTAATGTCAGCGTGTCTGTCGTGTGGGCAATCGACGGCACTGGAGACGTTATTTTGAAGATGTGCTCTAAATTTGGAGTGAAAATAATGTAAATTGTTGGAGTTATGCTGCGTGCCGTTTTGAAAAATTGTTTTCCGAGAAAAACGGTCGACGTCTTGTACACGGGGCAGCCACTGCCATCGCAGGCCCACACAGGCCTGCGGACCGATGAAAACATCGGAAACAGGTACCAAACCTTTTTTTCCCTTATTCAGGATGGTTCAAACCATTTCTTAAGCCAATTAAAAAAAATCAATGTTTTGAAAACTTTACAGTGGTATTACCCCTTAATTTGATATTTCGAAAATTCCTTCGATTAATCATAGGATACATTAATATACTAACGAAGTCCGTTCGATTTTTTGATATTAGATAACCTGGTTCAAAAGGGCATTGCTTACAGCAAAAGACATTTTCGAGAGCTTCCCGGACATCGTCTGTACATCGCTTATAATTTCATATTTTACATCAAAAGTTGCAGAATTCTTCGGGCGATACTTTATCAAATGCCTAATTTTTGTAGACATTTAGCATAACGATTTTTTAGAAAAAAACCTAAAAATTGGCTGTTTTCGACTATTACAACCAGGCATAACCCGTTAATGAAGGTCGGGAAAATATGAAGATCAAGATTATTCAAGAAGAAGATCAAGATCGGGTGTTTCAAGACGGAGACGATTTACTCCCTTTTCAATAGGAAATCTTACTGCGAATTTTTCCCGCTAGAGGGGACATTGTATTATAACGTAGACAGAACATAACGTTTGGTGCGATTCGATTTGGTTTTGTGAAGAAATTGTGAAATGGTGAAGAATTTGTGCAATTGAATGCAGACAGGAAAGCGTTCATTAATTTCCTAAAAACGAAAAAACTTCGTAAGTAATACGAAACTGCTTTACGTCGCAAGCCCTTTACAGCCACAAAGCATTCAAGGCTATATTCCGATTAGTTACAGCTCTGTGTATAAACATAATAATTTTGACGCAATTTACTTCTAAAAGTATAATGCAGAGTAGTTAATCATCATAACCTAAAAAATTCTATTTGAAATATTTGCATTTTTTTAACCTCCTGTTATTATTTTATTACGTAATACTTACCTAGCTCATCTTCATTCTTTACGGGGATGAAACTGAGCCGAAAAATATTGAAAAAAAGGGCAACCTTCCCTGTTTGTTGGGAGCAAAAAAAAACTTTGAAGAATGAACAGAGAAGGAAAAGAGTAGAAGCCGATTTTTCAATTCCGGTATAGTCAAATAAACGCAATTTTTGTCCATCATGTCCATTCGTATAATTTTAGTATAAGACAGACACCGTGACGATGTACCGGGCGCGTCGACAGCTTCCTTTGCTTACGTGATTTTTACGTGGCGTCATCTGCGCTGAGCTTTGCGTAAAGTTCCCTATTTTTTTTCATACAACGGCAGTGAGACTTGAATTGCAAGTTGTGCATTGACTTTGACTCCAAAATAATCGATAAGTCTCCTCATTAACGCCTACATTTGGGGATCTACGAGCATTAAACGCGAAAAGTGGTCTGGTTTAGTGCAGAATAGTCGACACATCATGAGTCGAAGAAAAAACAATAATAAGCAAATAATATATACAAATCTATATTTGTATGTAGGTACTAAAGATACAGCACGTGGTGAGACAATCCGCGGTGCTATATCCCCTTCGAGGACGCTTTGGGAGGAGTTACGACGCCATTACCGGAAAGGAAAAGCTCCTTTCTCAATCTTTATTTCTTCTTCAGGTTCTGTTCCCTCTTCCGCCTTTCCGAGTTTCCTCTGTATATCCACTGCACTGGCAGAAGCTTCTTCAACGTTTCTCGTATAGTTTCGTGCTCAAGGATTACTGCGTTGTGCCTTTCCTCAACCCTCGACCCACTGGGCATTCTTCGTATGTCTTCCTCTTTATTTTTTTTTCTCATCCGTCGTTTCGCTCCCTATCTCGGATCTTTTGTGCGTTTTCTAACCTCTATATTGTTTGCGTGTTCTGTAAGAGGAATCAGAGATAGAAAATGAGGAAAAAAGAGTCAGGAACGTCTTTCACTATCAGCGAGCTTTTCACCCCTTGTTGCCAACGTCCTTCACGTCGCCGAACGTTTTGTTGCGGACAATATCCCGCATCGTGATAATGCTAAAGGAAAAAAAACAATACCATTTTATCACACCTCCGGAAGATGGCCATTACTTCCCCAAGGCGAATTCATCGCCTGGCCATTTTTTTGCAGGAGGGGTGGAAAAGCGTGAATAGTTTCACTGTCAATGTTATTACACCCTATTTAATACCCATATTTACCAGATAAACGCATTGTCGCGGGGATAGACCTTTTTTCACCTAATACTTCGGAATCTTGTCACGTCTGTTACACGTTGGAGTGAACTCATAATCAAAATGTGTCTATATTGAAAAGATGTCGAATGCGTTTTAGCATCCCGTGAAAGAATTCAGCCAGGGCTTTCACTAGGCCCCGATTATTTTTCCCTTACTCTGCAAGGGTTCTAACATGGCACCCGACCAGGTCCCTTGGAGGCCGGTCACACTTTGTCGATGAGGGCCTAAAAATGCTTATGAATCAGGGCCCGACTGGTTGCCTCAACAGAACCCGATCGAAGCCATGAAGCAACCCTATTACTGCCCTTTAATTATCAGCTTTATTAGTGGATACATATTAAGCGAGTTTGGTCAGTAGTATCTCGAAAATGGTGAAGTGATTGTAAAAAAATTTGTTTTTAATTATTCCACATTTATTGGTACGAGAGCGCCAGATAACGTTGTGCTTTTGCGCAATGGATACGAATGTTTGTATATTGAAGCAAAAGTGTGGAAAAAAAACAATTGTATTCATGTACCCAACGAGGTCATCTACAGTTTACGAATGGCAAATTATCTCAAAAAATTCGGTGGATGTTGTTTATCCCGTCACGAGCAGTGAACGGAAAGGCTATAGGCGGGTAAGTAGGAAAAAATTGCCCCCGCATTTTTTCGAGCGAAATTTAGGGCCTATTCTGAGGTATAAAAAAAAAATTCTGAGAATTTCATCTCCGTCAACGCAATGGTTTTAGAAAAATGAATTTTTTTAAATATCAACAAAAAAAAATTCCGGAAACGGTTCTGTGGATCGATTTGATTTTTGTTTGTACTTGTTACGATCAAACGTATTACGAAATGACATTATAGAACATCTTGCGAAAGATTAAGGTTTGAAAAAAATAATGTTCCTTGTTTTATTATTTTTTACTATAATCCACTTGGGGTACAATAATGAAATTTTTTAAATATAATCTTTGGGCACCTTATTAGATCATATAATTTTTTCAAAATGATCGGTTTGGTACGCCACAGTGAAAAAAAGAAACAGACTTTATTGATATATTTTAGCCATATTTCTGTACTGATATATTTAGTTATATATATACAGTAACATATGTATATATATACAATAACAGTTTTCTATAGTGTATATACATATATATCAATAAAGTCTGTTTCTTTTTTTCACTGTGGCGTAGCAAAACGATCATTTTGAAAAAATGATATAATCTAATAAGGTGCCCAAAGATTATATGAAAAAAAATTTCTTTATTGTACCCCAAGTGGATAATAGTAAAAAAAATAAAACAAGGAAAATAATTTTTTTTTCAAACCTTAATCTTTCGCAAGATGTTCTATAATTTTATTTCGTAACACGTTTGATTGTAACAAGTACCAAAAAAAAATCAAATCGATCGACTGAACCGTTTCTGGAAAAAAATTTTTTTTTGATATTTAAAAAAAAAATAATTTTTCTAAAACCATTGCCTTTACGGGGATGAAATTTTCAGAAAATTTGTTTGTTTTATACCTCAGAATATACTCCAAATTTTGCTGGAAAAAATGCGGGGGCAATTTTTCCCTACTTACCCGGCTATGGCCTTAGTTCAATTAAAAATGTCGAAGCAACTAAACGGTGCTGTACGTACATATGTGCTGTCAATCCTGGACGTATGAATTATTTTAAAAAAACTATTTTTGTATTGCGACATTTATTATCCAAACAATCTGAATGTTTATATACTACAAATTATTTATAGTAAAATTCCACGTGTATGTTTATTTTAAGTGACTTGACCTAGTGTTTTATCGATACTTTAAACTTTAAATATATCTCATATCTATGGAAGTAAGTCTAAAGACTAGAAATTCTTAAAAATAACTTTGCAAATATATTGTATGCCCTGTAACAACCACTTCTCTGATGAATCCCGTCTGGGCCCTTTATCATTTTCCTCGCTACGACCTTTTTTGAATAAATTACCCAACCCTATTATTTTCCTGTCGGGGCCTACTCCGATTGTGTTGTGGAAAGCCCTAGGAGGGGAATCCATATTCAAACCCTCATGGGCTCCAAATTTTTTTATGGCTGCCCTTCTAATTTCTTTCACAGGATATTGAACTTTCGAATTCAACGAATATTCCTAATTTTTGCACGTGTGTATTTTTAAACAAATAGCATTCGTTTGCTGTCGTTGCGTTTCAAATAAATCAACCGTTGTATTTTTTCGAAAGTTTTATTTTAAGGGGTCTTCTCACTTTAGACGCTGAAAAAGGCTATTCTCATGAATATTTTTGATAGGCTTATATTGTAGATATTGATATAAAAGTTGTTACACTTAATAAGTACACTTTCGAAATACATTTAAAAAAAAATTGATGTATTTATGTAACCCAAACATACTTTTAACGCGTTTTTCGCGAAACAACATTTTGCGACGGCTTGTTAATAAAATCTTTCGAACTTCTGAACCGATTCTTATGAAATTTTAACCACATATTCTTTACATCTATAGCTATAGCGCATATCAAGGATTTTTTAAATTTTGACATTCACTACTTTTTTTCCTTAAAAACCGTGAAAGAACACGTCTTTTTCTGTTTTTTTCGAAAAAAATCGCCATTTTGTTATTTTTGTATATATTAAAAATAGTATGATATGCCCTATAGCCATTAACATACTGAATTTAAAACCGTTTAGTTTTTTGTTTCGGATGATCCATACCCGAGATTTCAGCAACAGCGCAGGCCTACAATTTTTTTAGGACATCTTTTTAACTACCATTTTCGTCTATAAATAGTGACTTAAATAAATCAAAATTAAAAAAAAAGTATTTCGAAAGTGAATTCATTTAGCGTAACAAATTTTATATCGATATCTATAATATAAACCTATGAAGAAAAACGTCATGAAAATAGCCTTTTTTAGCGTCTAAAGTGAGAAGATCCCTTAAGAACGTTTAAGAAACGTGCATACGATACACACATATTAGAAGTTCGAGCACAGCAACGATCGAGGTTTTGGACTTCATGGTTTTCATTCTGATTTGGCTTTTGACTTCGAGGACCTTCCTCATATTTGCGTATTATTCCTAATATACCTACTGAGATTAGATACCGGATAGAGAAATGGATGGTGTTTTCAACCATATTCTAGCTATATTTTATATTTCCCTGAGGGGATAATGATATTTTACAGCCATAGTTACTGCCAAAAGTAAAGTACAGCTTATTGACACTTAGCAGTTGCATAATTATGCAGATATGTTAACCGCAACCACCAATCGTACACGCATACGTTTATTCTTCAATACTATATAATATAGCAGGTGTACATAAAATGAATATTCCCTGACACTATAAAAAATGTACTCTCCCCAAGATCCTAATAGTGAGCAGGATTAAATATATATGAGGCGTTCCATACCATTTCGAACGGTCAAAAAGTTGTCCACTCTCAAAAAAATTGAAATTTTGTCAAATTATTCAATTACATGAAAAAAAAAACGGTGTAAATTTATTTTTAATTTTTGGATCTCGTTTTTTCGAGTTTTTCAAAATTTCAAAATTTTGAAAATACCGTTATATCTCGTGAGCATTTGATTTAACAGAAAAATGTTTGAGACAAAAACGTTGCAATTTTACATGAACTTTGTGAAAAAAATTTGTTTTGAATTTTTCGAGTTAAAAAAATGCCCATTTTCACCAAAATTATACAAAAATATTTTTTTTCGGTTGGTATGTCACTTTTGATTTTTCTCAAAAAATTCCAGAAAATACTCTGAAGTGTGTCCAGTAACACCTATTTTTTTCAGAGTGTCTCGATTCGTTGTTCCAAAGCTGTGCTTTGTATAATTATTATGAGATATTTTTTTAGCCAAATCAATTATTATTAAAAATCATTCTCTCCCAAATTTTTCTCACATTTTTCAGGTAATAAACATCCATAACGGTAATAATTTTTTTGAGCTTACTCATTAATTTTCGTGAGGTAAACAAAGTTAACCTTGCCATACAAAGTAACGTTCGTCGTCCGGCATAAAAATTGTGATACAAAGTAACGTCGTCGTGCAATATGGAAAATGTGATACAAAGTATCGTTGACCGCCCAATATAAACATTGTCATACAAAGTAATGTGCGCCGTCAAATGCCTTCTACATCCTTCAGTTTGTCAACATTCCCACTCCATGCCAAAATGCTATCGGGGTTCTCAGTGTGTTTTGATTTTTTTACACTTGGTTGCACGGTGTGAGCCAAGCAGAGAAGTCATATGCCCCCTTTGAATTTTCTTGGTAGTTTCTTGAGTGCCTTGTTACAAACTAATTCATGAGTAATTATTTTGATGATGGCATCAACGAATAATATGTCGACGCAATTCAATCGGTGCTGCGATTTTGTTCTACATCAAACTGGTGGAGCGTCAACGTCGACGACTCGAGAACCTCCATTATCAGCTGATCGTGAAAATGTCTTGGCGACCCAACAATCAGAAGCGGAACCAATAATGTATGATTAAGCTCAAAAAATTACGGTTATGAGATATTTTAGCAGCTAAAATAGCAGCTAGATATTTAGCAGCTAAAAAATGTGAGAAAAAATTGGAAGGGAATAATTTTTAATGATAATTGATGTGTCTAAAAAAAATATCTCATAATAATAAAACAAAGCACAGCTTTGGAACAACGAATCGAGCCACTCTGAAAAAAATAGGTGTTACTGTACACATTTCAGAGTGTTTTCTGGAATTTTTTGAGAAAAATCAAAAGTGACATACCGACCGAAAAAAAATATTTTTGTATAGTTTTAGTGAAAATGGGAATTAGTAGTAGGGCTAGGCCGGTTCTAGCCCAGGGATCTCAGGGGGGAGCGGGGCGGGGGAGTCGAGCGCGGGGAAGCCGCGGTATGCATGGCGGGGCGGGGGGGGGGGGTCGAGCGCGGGGAAGCCGGGGTATGCATGGCGGGGGGGGGATCCTGCACGCGGCAGCCGATTGCGGGGTTGTGGCGGCGGGGGAGGGGGAGGGGGGTGTTAGAGAGTGGGGAGGCTAGTATTTGGTGACGCTGTCTTCCAGGCAATAGCTGGACCCGCGGGCGAGAGGGGGAAGCCGCTGTCGACTCTGTGGGGGAGGGGGCATCATAGAGTTGCGTTTCCTTGAAAACCCATAAAATCTGATAATTTATTATCAACATTATAGATATAAGCGGAGCATTTTTGTCAAGACTATTCACAGGAGTTTATAGATATGAAAAAAAACTTAGCCAAATGTGTGCATGTGTGTGTGTGTGTGTGGGTGTATGTGTGTGTGTGTGTGTGTGTGTGTGTGTGTGTGTGTGTGTGTGTGTGTGTGTGTGTGTGTGTGTGTGTGTGTGTGTGTGCGCGTGTGTGTGTGTGTGTGTGCGTGCGTGCGTGCGTGTGGGGGGACTCCCATCTATGGCTAGGAAAATTCTCGGGAGTGAGATAACGATAGTTCCCATATGAAGGGTGGCCCTTCAAAGCCCATAAAATGCTTTATTTATTGCATGCAGCTGCAGCGTTATTCCAAAACAAGTTTCAATCCGTCGAGGTTTCATTCCACAACATCACGTCAAGATGTTCAGATGTGCGAGTATGTACGCAGTGCATCCGGCCAAGCACCCCCTGGACTTGACCAAAAACGAGCTCGAACAAGTTCCAAAGGTCTTGCTCCTAAAGTATTGGGGTAACTTTATTGGTTTACTGTGGGATCGTTTGCCGGAGCATCATCGGAACGATAGTGAAGTGATATCGTATCTTCCATGCATGGAGCATTATAATACGCCACAGATGAAGGATCACATTGATGGCCCCCCACCCCAACGTCGGGACTGTGGAAAGTGTTGCGAGGGGGGAAATGCTCTACGTGCGGGGTTCTTCGAACGTGTTTGAACCTGTTAAACGCGCCTATGATTGGATAAGTGGGGAGAAGTTTGTAAAATCTGAGTGGAGGGGCTACGAGGGAGCATATGATTTCATGGACCAAGCTCAGACTGCACTATTCCACCGCACCATCAACTTCTCCGAAAAAAACTTTGAAAAAGAGTGAAAATGGATCTCTCAAATATCAACAAAGTCAGCCTGATGGCGGAATTCCTCCCAACGAAGAAGCTGTCAGAACTCCACGTCCATACGGATCATCAAATCACGGACATGAGACCTGTACAGACCAAGTTTGGAAAACGCTACATCGTGGACGTTGCAAATGAGTTTGCCGTCTTCTTGCCAGCGCGGCTGGTAAAGGCCTTTGATCAAGATGTGAAAATGTTCGAGAGTATGATGCAACTGGGACGCAATGGTCAACTCTACATGAAGTACATTGGTGGAAAATACAACAGCGTCGAGTTCCGTCGAGTCTGAGTATGGTGGAAAAGAATGCTCGTGAAGGCCCGGCGGAAACAACGAGTTCAACAGCAGCCAGCATCATCACCATCGTAGAGTGCAAGGACTGTTTGCATCACAGTCATCATCATCATCATCGTAGAGTTTTCGACGCTCGAGTCTGAGTATGGTGGAAAAGAACGCTCGTGAAGGCCCGGTGGAAACAACGAGTTCAGCGGCAGCTGGCATCGTCACCATCGTAGAGTGCAAAGACTGTTTGAATCACAGTCATCATGGTAGAGTTTTCAACGCTTAGTGCTATGTAAAAATGTACAAAAAAAAACTTTTTCATCGAATATAATGTAAGAAAAAAAAAGAAAAAAAAATGTCAAACTGTATTCACCGTAGACATAGGAAATAAATGGAGAGAACGATATTTGTTCAAAATGTTTTTATTCATTTAAAAAAAAAAAAAAACCCTCGCTCACACAACGCTTCGTATACACTCAACCAGCTTTTCAGTGATTTTACATTTGCATGGGCGCAATTGTATTTCGTGTTGGAGGAATGATGCGGGCATTTGGATTTCGTGATTTTCGGCAACTTCTGCAGCGATGGACAGTCCAGAGTCTCCAGATCGATGACTTTTGTTGCTGAATCCGTGAATCTCGATAGCCATGAGCACTTCTCGAATCCCTTGGCATAGATGGTAGGAGCTCCTTGCAAGATTCCTCGAATTGTCGTTCTAGCTGCCTCGTACGGTATGCCGCTGTGTTCCCATCGTATTCCATGGAAATTGCGTTCCAACCACTTGTTTGTCAGTTTGTACTTGGCCGGTAGACCGTCCCATGCAAATGGTGCGTCGAAGGTGAGCGTCAGCGGTTCAGCATCCTTGTCGTGGAGTTTGATGATGGACATCTCCTTCAGGACAAATTTGTTCGTGGGTCTCTTGAAGCCCTGTACATCGACGATAAGCTCCATGTTGACTGATGCGGGTGCGAATCATCAGCATGATTTTATACCAATTTTTTAACCCCACCGCTGATTGGATTGTACTCGACAATGCGATCATGGAGGATCATGCAGTAAGCTGAAGTTTGTGGCGGAATATTATTTTTCAATTCGAACTCAAGACGCACGTCAACAGGGCCAGACTTGAGAGAATCGTTTTGTTTTGAGCAGTCAATGACAACGAGGGGGGCTTTTTCTAAAAATTCAATCCTGCTCAGCCATGGTTCAGCCTCTTTGTTGTAATAGGTCGGTTGAAAGTTTGCGTACATCTCGTAGAGTAGAGCATATTGATTTTGGTCAATGTTCAAATTCAAATTTCCATATGGATAGCATTGTGAGTTGAGGTAAAGCTTGACATCGCTCAGGTTACAATGATCAAAGTGGCTGGCATTTTGTTGTTTCTTATTTTTCCGTCCCGTCTGCATCGCGAGTATGACATAACGTGGCTTCTCCAGTTGATTCGAAGTTTTCACAGACCACACGTGCTTAGAGGTGGCAGGCAGCAATGGATATTCATACAGTTCCCAGGTTCGGAAACTCATGGAGATTGGTGCATCTTTGGCGAGAAACTTTAACAGCTGAATTTTTCGCTGATCCGAGACTGTTACATACGGTACGAGCCATTCTATTTTATGCAATACGAGTTTGTAGTCTTCGGCGGCCGTTTGTACAATGGCATTATCATCGGTCTTTGATCTCGTGAGAATCAACTCGTGCTTGGCATTCACGACAATTTTACGATAATCTTCGGCAAAGCCGAGGAGCATGCTGAGCGGTATACACACATCAAAGTTTCCCGATACATCTACAATCTGCTTGGTCTCTTCGACATCGAGCCATCCAGTGTTCTCGAGCATAGAGCTCTTGGCCGGTGAGAGAGATGAATATCCCTTAATTACACTCGTAATGCCAACATTCTTATTACGATCGATTTCTATGCCATCCAATTCATATCGCACTTCCTCAAACAAATGACAAATGGCATTGTTGACGAGACGTGTAGCAGCGGTTGGCATCCCATCACGCTTGGATAATTTCCCACATATGTGTAGGGAACTCTTGCTTGGCAGGATGGAGAGGTCTTGATGTTGGATGGCAATACGGATTTCATCGCTGTTATTGAAGGTTGAAGATGCATATGGCTGATGAGCGTGAATCTCGCAATGGATGATGGATTCATCAAAGACCACGGGTGTCTGAATGTCTACGATTTCTTCTTCCATTTCACGCAGCAGATGCACAGAGCACAGACTAAATAATTTTTTACACGCTTTCGCCACGCACTTTGAGACCCAAACTCTTCAAGAGTAGCACGTTTTGAGGTGTTAGCACTTTGGGCGCTGGCCGACGACTGATCGTTTTTATCCATGGTTGTTTATTGTTATTGGAAGATCTATTGAAAACTATACCCATCACGACTTTATATGCAGGCGTATGGTGATTACTTCACCGCGGAAATTTACCAAATCACCGTCCTGATCCACTATGCGAAGCTGTATCGTATCAATCGTTCGACTTGTAATCGGCAGATAAATTACATGTGAGGGAACTTCAATGATCTTATAGCCCGGTGGCACAGATGGAAAGAATTCATGAATTGTGTGTACTTTTTGTCCGTTAATATAGGCACCAGCGGTAATGTTGCACTCAACGCGTAGGGCATTCACTTTGAGAATGGCTACAGGAAGGTCAGATTCATGTCTTTTATTGGCTTCCAATTTGCGTGCGGTGAAGCCTAGTAGATGTCCAATAGAATCTGTTGGCTCAAAATTTACATCATGATCACACTCGATCTCACTGCGTAGCGTATTATTATTGGGTTTAATGCTGATGCTGATGCTTTTACGCGAGAGCTCTGCTTGTACAAACGTCTCGATATCCTCTATTTCATAACTACCCGTAGGTATCGTCAACACCTCTTCTCCCACGTAAAGTTTATCGTGACCGTCGTCGATATTGGGAATAGAGTTGAAAGTCAACAATTCCACGAGACCGAGAGTATAATTTTTGTGTGGCGAGAGTTCGATGGGGGGAAAGTATTGCACCTCGAGTATGGATGATGAGCCAGATATGGTCAATGTTAAACTTTCATCCATGATGCTGGTAAATTAACAACTGAATTCTCCACGTCATTTCCCCCCTATATATAGTGTATATTTGTCTTTGTGCTGTAATTGCCGACAAAGAAATTTGAGACACAAATGTCCACATTCAATCGTATCATACCCCTGATATCCAGTATAATTATAATTTACGCTACCAACACGAAAATATCTCATGAGTTCGGATGGTGGTGGAAGGTTGCCGAAACTATCAAAGTACATGACTTTCCATCCAGTCTTTTTGTAAGCGACCCAGTGTGTTCCAGGACCGACATTTTCATCCAAATTAACGATTGCTGCTTCACATTTAAGGGGCCCACTCGCTGGCAATGTATCGCGCATGTAAACTCCACGAAAATGTGGAATTTTTAGGATTTTCGCATATTTGAGAAGATCGATGTTGGTAAGAGGTCGGTGAGGTAGCGTAACTTCTAGTTTTTTGGCTTAATATGAAGACCCAATCCCTGCTTATATGGTTTCAGATGTAAGCCCTTACCCAATGCGATCGCTTCAATTGTTCGATTATGGCGCTTACTTTCATCCAATTCACGTTTAGCTGCTTGAGCAGCATTTACCGCTTTAGCTATGCTCGCCGCACCACCTGACAAAGCACCCGCAGCGCTAAGACCCGCAAAAATGGGCACGAGGAACGGTAATAAACCACCAATTTTATGGGGTACAGGTAGAACTCGAGGTGTGCGTACTTTACCACCTTGCATCTTTACAGCTGCACGAGCACCCTTTAGAGCTGATTTAATAATCTTATGTGGATCATCACTTTGAATCATTGTCTTCTTCGCAGCGCCAATTATTTTTTTCAAACAAACGCCACCCTTGCGGGCCTTTATCCCCATACCAAATTTTCTCTTTGTCTTCATAATATTTGCCACGCCCCAAGCACTCGCTTTTTCACCGATACTAGCGTCTCGCGCACTAACACGTTGCCAAGCCCGTTCAGCCAACACTTTATCCGCCAAATGTCTCGTTTCAACATTATCCGGATTTTTCGAATATGCAATATCGTGTTGTTTGCAAGCTGCATCCAATGGATTAATGCCCGGATCACCACGAGCAAGACGCTTGGCCAACTTTGTGCCGGGTCCGCAATATTGATAACCAGGCAGATGCAATTCAACGGGTAGATTGTTGATTAGGCGATTGACGGCACCTTTACCGCTATGAACGATCATGTCTAAAGACAATACTCGACTGACGGCGAATCCGTATAAAAATGCTATTTATATGATTTTCCCATTAGTCCTGTGCGAGATGGCATCCAAGAAGCAAACTCACGGAGGTAGCCTTCCCGTGATAAATTTCGATGAATTTGTCGAAGATGGCCGGGAGAAAAGACAAAAGCGTCATGGACAGTTATTGCCGGATAGCATACGTGCGGTGTTTTGTGGTCCATCAAATTGTGGAAAAGCCAATGCTTTGCTCACTCTCATCATCCATCCCAATGGCTTGAGATTTGAGAACATTTATTTGTATTCCAAGTCGCTGAAGCAACCAAAGTACAAGTTGCTCGAACAATTACTTGAACCTGTGCATGGAGTTACATATAATCCATTCAATGAGCATGAACAAGTGATTGCACCAAGTGATGCACGGTCCCACTCTATATTCATCTTTGATGATATTGCGTGCGAAAAGCAGGATAATGTTAGAGCATTCTTTTCCATGGGAAGACACGAGATTGTAGACAGTTTTTATCTTTGTCAGACGTACACCCGTATCCCCAAACATCTCGTGAGAGATAATGCAAATTTCGTGGTGCTTTTCAAGCAGGATGATATGAATCTCAAACATGTGTACAACGATCACGTTAATACGGATATGACTTATACATGCTTCAAAAACATGTGCATGAAATGCTGGAATTCCGACAAGTATGCATTTATCACGATCGACAAAGATAGCAATATGAACGAGGGTCGATATAGACAAGGTTTTGATGATTTTCTCACCATTGATAAATGAATCGTCGCTGGTGGTTCAAGAGGCAGTATTGTGCACGCGTTGACAGTGACAACATGAAGAGCGAACAACTGTTGAGAGAAAAAAATGTATTGCGTGAAATTGCCAAGGCGAGCGATGCAATCAGACGAAAGCATCGAATGATGAAAATTGGCAAAGAGAGTGATGAGCAGAGAATGCGAGATGTCTTTAAGCCTATAGTCAGACCATTGGAGAAATTGGTGTCATACAAAAACGGTGAGCCGGCGAAGGAGGAAATCAAGGATGAAAAAGCCGACGATAAAGAAGGAGATGCGATAAATAGTGTGAAACATGAATTGAAGAACGAGACACACGATTCCTTCAAGAGTGAAACACAAGATTCTTTCAAATTGATATACGAGGATGATGATGATGATGATGATGAGTCACAAAATGTCGATGACTTAATCACCGAATATCTCCTGCTGTTACGAACAAATAGAAAAGCAAGCCTGGATGTATCATATGGTGTGCGGAATCTCTCAAACAACCGATTAATGATTGGTGATTCTCCGATAAATTTCGACTCTCAACATATTCGTGTGGGAGATGTGAATTATGCGAAAACTATTGGATTAACTGAGCTGCTGTTTAAAAAAGTGCCCAATATCGAAACTCTCACACCAGACGATTTGAAAAACTATGAAAAAATTGTCATTGCGACGAATGCTCACAAAAAATTTTATAAGCCTAGTGCGGCCATACGACGTAATACCTGTCACAAATTCAACACTTATATTGCAAATATAGCCGATCACCACGTGGGAAAGGGTATGCCAACGTATAAGCTGGCTAGAAAAAACGCTCAATTGGACTATGTATATTGGGACAATCCCAATGAGCTGGTAGACCGTCTTCGTCTACTTCTGGCATCACAAGCAGCCGGAAATTCGGCCCATGCGAATGAAATTATATCGATTATCGAGGAATTGCGTGAAGCTGAAATAATTTATTAACTCGGCGTCGGAAAATTTATGCATTCTCATCATGAGTGTCGATGTGTTTGGACGCCAATTGCGTCAGAGTGTACTCCTCAGTAAGCAAGGTCCTCCAGGCCGACCTGGGATTGGGTTTAAAACCACCGCAGATGGTCATTATGACGTGGGGCAGAAACGATTGTGTAACATCGCTAATCCGGAAGGACAAGACGACGCCATCACTCTAAATACTCTACACAAAAGATCCCGAACTATCATTAAGAACATTCGCAAAGAAATGAACGAGAGTAATCAGTTGCTGGTTAATGGACTTGAAGCTACGATAAGAGATATTGCAAAGACACTCGAGGCCAATGTCAAAAATCTACAAGATTTGGTGATTCGTAATTCACGGACCATTGCTGCACTGGATGCGCGACTGAGTGGACTAGAAAATGAACGAGAAAAAGAGCGCTCTCGTGCTGGAGCTACATAAGCCTGCTCGACGAAACTATCCGCGTCGACATGTGGACATCCGTGGCTTGGATGAGACCTGGCAAGCTGATCTCGTCGATATGTCATCGTACGCACATCAAAACACCAAACATAAATTCCTCCTCACCGTCATCGATACTTTCTCAAAATTCGCCTGGGCCGTACCAATGCTGAGTAAGTGTGGTAAAGATGCAGCAGCCGCAATGAAGTCGATACTCGTTAAGGGACGCATACCACAGCACTTGCACGTCGACGAGGGAAAAGAATTTTACAATTGTCACTTTAAATCCCTAATGAAAAAGTACAATATTCACATGTATTCAACATATAGCAACTTGAAGGCATCCATTTGCGAGCGTTTCAATCGTACATTGAAAAATAAAATGTGGATGCAATTTAGTCTTCGTGGTAATTATAAGTGGATCGATATTCTTGATAATCTAGTAGCTGAATATAATGATTCCGTACACCGTACCATTAAGATGAAACCGAGAAATGTCAACGCGAAGAATGAGAAGGAAATATTGCGGCAAGTTTTCAATAAGACTCAGCCGCCAATAAAAACACCACCGAAATTCACCATTGGCGATAAAGTGAGAATCAGCAAATTTAAGAGTGTTTTCGAAAAGGGTTACACGCCAAATTGGACAACGGAAATATTTACGGTATCTCGTGTGAAGAAAACGCATCCAGTGACGTATCGTTTGAAGGACCATAAAGATGAACCCATCGCCGGTGGTTTCTACGAACAAGAGCTTCTCCGTGTCAAGTACCCCGATATCTATCTGATAGAAAACATTTTAAAGAAGCGCGGTCATCGAATGTTTGTAAAATGGCTGGGTTTCGACAATGCCCACAATAGTTGGATAAGTAAATCTGATTTGTAGTCGTCAATAAAAGAGGCCAATAACATTTAGACTTTTATGACTCTCTTTCTGCCCGTCAACGTGGTGCGCCACAGCAGGCGTTTTCTCTCCCTCCAATCCCTTCTTACCCCCACTCTCGAACAGTGTATGCGAGAAATAATGGGTACACATGGATTACAAAAGCCGTTTCCTTTACTTATCAAAGTCGATTGTTACAAAATCAAATATTTACAACAAACAAGTTTTACATCGAGTTAATGTTTACAAAAACATACGCAATTTTCACAAGTTTTATACATCAAGTATTTACAAAAATGTACACAATTTTACATCGAGTTTATATGCATGATAGTTTGTTACAACGGTATGCTGTAATGCCTCCATGGTAGGGTCTCAGAGGTCCCAGGTATGATATACCGCTTATCATCATGAGGACTTAGAGCGATTTTCGTCTCACGAATGGTGTAGACCTTGTGCAACTTCGATCGAATACACGTTTGACTACGCATCATTTCAATGTCTTCCTTCAAGCATAGGGCATAATCGTCAAACGTGATTGTCCTAGCCACAACACTGCTCTTGACACCTGCATTTTCGATCGAAGTCCAATGAACTCGGTCATAATTGCACCATTGCATTCGTCTTTCATGAGACCGGGTACCTTCTTGTTGACAAGCGGCATACCATACCTATTGTCCACCGGATAATCGCTCGTATCGAATTTTACAATGTCGCGCTTCATGTCCACGTACATATCATCGCTCTCAATGTTATATATGAGACTATCCGTATCGGTATACATGATTTTACACTTATCCCGGTACAGAGGTACCATATACTCGTGATGAAATCCATACAAGCACGTTTTGGATATATCGAGTATGCACATACCCACATATATCGGCTTGTTGAATTTCACCTCGAGATTGCGCAATTCTACAGCAATTTTCCGAAAAAACGCTTCGGCTGTGGAAGTTTGGCTTCGCAATCATTGCCTCTGCACCATATCTGCCCTCCCATTTCGTCAAAAGCTTTACATCTACATGATTGCGCACATTCTCCATCGTTTTGCCAAACACCGCATTGTTCATCAATTTGAATAAATTCTTTTCAAAATCATTTTTGGCTAGCGTTCGAAATTGCGTATTTAACTCGATATATGAACGTAGCCATGGGGATCGTGTGAATTGTAATACCCTATGGATTTTCGTAAGGCAAAGTCTATGTCGTAAGCACTGCTGTAAATTTCGATAGTGAATGATGTAGCGTTTTTTATCACAGACGGTTGCTAACAGCTTTTCCCCCTGCTTACCCGGCGGGTTTTCATGTATTGGACAAAACGGCAGGTCTTTGTGCGCATCATGTAGAGATTGTGGATATTCCAAGTCGACTTCAAGGATGTAGCCTGTTGGTGAATCTAGCGCGATGGAAGATGGATGAAACTTGGACACGTTGTTGACCCATCGAAAATCTCCGTATGGCAAAGGTTGATACATTGCCCATCCATACAAATTGTTGACGTCAAAATACATCAAGTATGACGATGCTTTCGATGGATCAAACGACTCCATGTACTTATTATTAGCGTGTGCATATCGGTTTGAGCATTGACTGAGACCACCGCGTATACCCCGCTCAACGAATAAAACCATGTCGATGTCGGTTAGTAATTCAAACTTGACATTCGAGTGTTTTAGCATTGCATCCCAGGTATACCCCGGCAATGTGTAGTAATACGCGGGATCTAGGCCATAGCTCTCAATGCACGTATTTCGAAAGTTTTCGAAAATATCAGCTAATAACAAGACATCTGTCTTCAAGTATAAATTGCTATAGTCACCCAGCGTTCGAATGGAGAACCGCTCCCAAATTTTCTCAGCATGTGCATACTCACTCTCGGATACTATAGCATCTGTCAGGGAACTATAAAAGGCGTCACGTGGTGGTAGGCAAGTGTCGTCTAGCTTGGTCACGTTATCAATATACTCATAAGGGAAGACCCCTTTTCGCGTTAGCAAATTGAAATTGTCCGTCGATAGCGTTGGGAATTGCATGCGTAAAATTTTGAGTTTGTCCTCGGTCAAAAATGAGGCTAATTTGTCGAGACTGGTGTTGAGGAATTTGTATGAATCGATGAAGCGCAATTGGATCTTATGTTTTGACTCATCTGTAATTTCAACATGCTTCGTGAAGGAGATGTATTTCTCCTTTGTGATTGGAAGCACATCGGTTTTTCCTTCGAACGCTGTGGCTACTTCCTTGATTATAAAATGTGCATCGTAACCCGATAGATTGTGAAAAACTATGGGAATGAAGAATGACTGTTTGTAGTTTAAATTGCAATTAGAATGGGCAGGGCCTCTATAGCGTCCAGTCAGATGGCAATGATCTCGAACGCGTACATCTTCTTGCGCGAATGGTTTCCTGCATATATGACATTGGGTCGCTTTGCGAAAATTTGCCCACTCGCTCGGTGTCAGATAAATCATTGGGACGTTGTCGCAGAAAATTTCTTTTATGCGCAATGCTAGATTTTTCAGTTCTTCGACAAACCACGAAACACAATCGGCACTGCGACGTGAGTGATATGAAGATAGTGTTTGATCATACGCACAACACACGTAGTATCCTATACTAAACACTTCATGATGTTGATACATATCTTTTGCTTGGTTCTTCTCATCAGTCTTTGCTAAAACACACTCCAAATCGGCATACACAATGAAGGGATGTCGCTCTTTCCGGCTAAAGTTGGTGAATTGGAGCCACTTGTTGGTGTCATTCGGTAGTCGGATCGCGCAGTCGTTTATTACTCCACAATCGACCTCGTGCGACTGCAATTTATCCTCGGATCCGAAGTAATGCAAACACCTGCAAAAAAAAACATTGTTTCGTTCAATCGATCTAGTAGATGCCAACGGAATATAACTTATGTGAACTTTATTACATACCTATCACAGATATATTGTTTGTGCTCCTTTTTGCTCAGTTGTCCATTTACGAGTCTCGACAAGTTCTTAATCCATGTAAAATGCCCCACCTTGTTGTCCTCGGTATCTTGCATGTACAACAAATTGATGTGCTTCTCCTTCTTCTCTTGAGTCACGCGTATTGGAACAATGTCCTTTTTGTTGGTGGTGGTGGTATACACGTTGATGGATAAATTGTTTTGCAGCTCAAATTTTTTTATTTGGTGTATGGTTACTGGGAGTTGAATGCCCTGTAGATTCAGTATGCTTGAGTAATGTGGGTAAGAGGACGGACGGTCACTGTGTCGTTCAGCTGGGCGTAGAGCAGCGGCAACTGACCATGCGAAACATGCATTATCGTTCGATTTGACGTTAACCACAGCCCTCTTCATCATTATTTCCCGCGGCAATGATATAGTGCACCCGGCACGCATCGGGTTATACTTATTCACATTTATCGTGAGGTTAAGTATTTTCCGCAAAGCCCAGCCACTATCTCGTTCTTGAAATTCATCGAGTTTGGTTAATAGCTCCATAACGCGTTGCTGGTACCACTCATTCAAATCGCTTGTGTTGAATAGTTCAGAGTTTTGCGTGTTGACACTTTTATTGGCATGTTTGTCTCCACTCGCGAATTCGCCATTAAACACTGTATTAACTTTAATACTGTTGTGTTTGCAGATAGTATTTTGCACATGTTGAAGCACTAGGTCGCGAGCATCGTTGAGAAATTGCCGTGGTTCGATGTGGTTGCGATTGATTACGGAACCGGTCAATATTCGACTATTGAAGGATGTGTCAATCTCTCGCCAGATTAGCCCATGATGACCGTGTCCTGCACCCGTGTGTATAAAATGATTACGCACAGAATTCCTCAACCCTTCCAGCCGCGCTATTTGGGCTATCAATGACTGTTGAAGTCCAATTGATAGTCGCGGGCGCTTAATCCGGCTTTGCGTTTCCAATTCTTCTATCAACTCAACGCACCGTTGTTCCCACACAGCAAAATCTTCGAATGAACTTAGGAGCGCGGCTTGGTCGTGCAAGATTTGTTCTGACTTCTCCGCGTTGCTCTCCATATTTGATGAGACGAGGCTTCCCAAAAGAGATGATGTTCACTAACTGACTGCTCGATCGAAAGTGCCAACACTTTTGAGCGCAGCAGATCATTAAGCATGGTTTTCCCCTTTAGACATTTTCCGTCTTTCCCTATCATCTCGGAAAATATCACCAACCCACGAGAATGTTCTAATATGGCATTGGAAGGCCGGGAAAAATAAAAGAGCATCTCAGTCAAGATGGGTGTAGTGAAAGAAAAAAATTCATTGGCTCTCGGCGCTCAAGTGGTCCACGGTCGAAGCCTAAAAAGGTCTCCGATCCATAGATCTCCGAAAGTTTATAGTTTTTCAACACAAACACCCCGTTATCGTATATGCTCTGAATAGCGGAGCAATAAAAAAAAAATTCTAATAGCTTGGACAGTGGTGTTAACGAAGAAAAAATCCTTAACCATGGGGCTAACTTGTCCAGACCTGCATGATCTCAAGTGTCGGCATCAAGGTTCGACGTTGCACTCTCTGTATATATTTTCATTCAGAGATGAAAAACTAAAGCCCGGTAAAATGGAAATGCATTTTTTCCCCGGATCACTGTCTTCGTCGCTTGCTGTCGTAAAATTTTATGGGTTTTCAAGTGTGGACCTATGGAATGATGAGACCCGAGGTGCACATGCGAAGCGATAGGGTATGACGGTCCCTGGCGCTCGACGTAAGAAAAAAAGAGTCGTAAAATTTGAGACTTTTCGGACGAGGTGGTTGAAACGTTGGCACACACACACACACACACACACACACACACACACACACACACACACACACACACACACACACACGCGCGCGCGCGCGCGCGCGCGCACGCACGCACGCACGCACACGCACGCACACATTTGAATAAGTTTTTTTTTTCATATATATAAACTCCTGTGAATAGTCTAGACAAAAATGCTCCGCTTACATCTATAATGTTGATAATAAATTATCAGATTTTATGGGTTTTCTAGGAAACGCAACTCTATGATGCCCCCTCCCCCACAGAGTCGACAGCGGCTTCCCCCTCTCGCCCGCGGGTCCAGCTATCGCCTGGAAGACAGCGTCACCAAAAACTAGCCTCCCCACTCTCTAACATCCCCCTCCCCCTCCACCGCCGCCTCAACCCCGCAATCGGCTGCCGCGTGCAGGATCCCCCCCCCCCCCACCCGCCATGCATACCCCGGCTTCCCCGCGCTCGACCCCCCGCCCCGCGCCATGCATACCCCGGCTTCCCCGCGCTCGACGCACCCCCCCTTCCCCCCGCCATGCATACCGCGGCTTCCCCGCGCTCGACTCCCCCGCCCCGCTCCACCCTGAGATCCCTGGGTTAGAACCGGCCTAGCCCTACTACTGGAATTTTTTAAACTCGAAAAATTCAAAACAAAATGTTTTCACAAAGTTCATGTAAAATTGCGATTTTTTCGGCTTAAACATTTTTCTGTTAAATCAAATGATCACGAGATATAACAGTATTTTGAAAATTTTGAAAAAATCGAGAAAATGGGATCCAAAAATTTGGAAAAAATTTACACTGTTTTTTTTTCATATAATTAAATAATTCGACAGTATTTCAATTTTTTTGAGAGTGGACAACTTTTTGACCGTTCGAAATGGTATGGAACGCCTCATATATATACATTGGTAAAAAATGTTATCCGTGATTTGTACCACTATACTTCATGTCTCGCCCTTTGAGATTACAATGGTAGTATACCTACTTGAGGTCTACAATCACACGTTCAAAGCAATATGATTTTTTAACTGTCGCCCTGGCAACCGGCCGCTGTTGGTGCCATCGATCGTCCATTTTCGTCATTGGTTATTTCTGTGTCACACAAGAAACACGTACGAGCAAACCATCCGCGATTCATAGACGGTTTTACGGAAATCAAAAAGAGTTTAATTAGAAACGAGATGGGAAAGCACAAGAAGAGGACTCACAGCGAAGACAGGGACAAGGAAAACAAAAAGATACGGAGCGAAATGAAGGAACTGAAAGAATTGGTGTTGTGATGCTTGCCACAGCCGCTGCAAAACGCAACAAACATGGCGCCGAATGGCGAGAACAACGACGAAGAAACTGACCAAGGTAAATGTTCCCTCTGACGGCAATAAAAAAAGATCTTGTACGAGAGACAAGGCGTATCCTGAAGTTTTACGTCAAGTCTGCACGAGATGCAAAATGGCTTATTGGCAATATACTAGATGTCACACGAGAGGTGATACAAAAAAAAAGACCATCAAACAGCTCTCTCGGCGTGACCAAAGAGAACAATTTTTCCAACAACACGAGACCTCATAACAGGGGCAAATGACTATAGTTAGATGTAAGACCGATACTTCCAGATGGAAATCTTTCATCATTAATCGTAGACGTGGGAGTTATACGCTTGCAAAAAAAAAACGAAAAACAAAGGTTCGTCATGCACAAATAGCTCCTGCTTATATCGCTTTCAGAAGACTCAGTTTACACCGAACAAACACGGGAGGTTAGACAAGAAGGCTTCGACCCAAGCCTTGACCGGAATTTAACCGATTCGGAAAACCAAGCCGACATAGCCGCAAAGAATAACCACGAGCAACAGTTCGAGGAGCAACCCTCGCAGGGCCAGCGAGACTGCGAATGCTCCCCCAGCCCCACAAGAAATCAACAACCAGAACGAGGCCGCCACTGTCGGAGACCCAACACTGGTCCTAGACGAGGATATAATGAAAATAATTGGCAAAGAACCAGAAACGACGGAAAGTTGTTTGAAAATTCACTCCAGCATTTCAAATTGATGGAACCCATGGTTAAAATCGGGCCTGAAGAAAGAAGTAAAAGATGAGCTATTAAAACTGTACCCGCGCGCTGGGCCCTGTCACCTGAAAGCTCCGATCCTCAACATCGAAATAGCGTCTACGTTAAATGAGGCAGCCCTAAAACGGGATAATTATTTCTGCGCGACCCAAAAACTGGCCGGATCCTGCCTATCAGCTCTTGCTCCTGCCGTATCCCTCCTGTTGGAAAACGAAAAAGTGGACTCGAAAATGATATTGCATAATATCTGGGAGGCAGCAATGATGCAAGCATCATTGCATCACTCGCAATCGATTGCTCGCAGAACTTACATTTTACCCAGCCTAACGAAACCAGTAGTGGCCTCATTGGAAAAACGGGAGATAGATACTCATCTATTTGGAGACAAGCTTGGGGAGAAAATAAAAGAGATAAAAGTTATGGACAAGTTGAGTCAAGAATTGAAATTTCCGACCGCGAAGAAAATCAATTCAAACAATTCGGGAAACTGGAAAAACCCGCCGGGACAACGGAAACCGACGACCTCGACGGGCTACAGAACCAAGTACCAACGAAAGGCGCGAATACAGAAGAATGCGGCGAAACAGCCCAGCCAGTACAGACCGAATTCGACTCGGAATCAAGGGCATCGTCATCAGCAAAGCTCCAGCAAACTGCACTCACGTTAAATGATACCCCTGATCAGGTTAAACTTGCGGGTAGATTGAAATACTCCTTGAAGAACTGGGAACGGATTACTTCAGACAATTTTATTCTGCAATGCGTAACGGGTTGTAAAATTAAATTCAGAGAAAAACCACGACAGAATTTTTTCGTCAGGGGCAAATCTGGGGCCCTCGAGAATCCTCAGAAATCCAAAAAGAGATCGATAGACTCCTAGAGATCGGGGCGATCGAAACATGTTCAAACGCTCCAGATCAATTTCTGTCGGGTTATTTCTTAAGAGAGAAATCAGACGGGTCGAAAAAAATTATTTTAAATTTGCAAGAACTAAATTTATTTATCGAAACCGCTCATTTTAAACTAGAAGACCTCAGATCAGCATGCAGGTTATTGGAGCAAAAAATGTATAGGGGAGACCGGGGCAAAATGGTATAGCGGGGCAAAACGGTACCGGGGCAAAACCGCACTGGGGCATAATGGGATCGGGGCAAAATGGGACAGAGAGGAGTGGAATATCAAATTGGGGCAAAATGGGACACACAAAAATGAAGTGTCGCCGCCCGCTGAATTTGGGGCAAAATGGGATGACAGGAAAATTCAGGCTTCGGCTCTATGAAAGAGCTGTTGAAACATACTCTAATCTAAATGGTGCTTGTGGTTCGTTTCAGTCCACATATACGCAGATAATACGGACTGACCGATATATTTGTCGACACATATCCGTCGATTTCATGGGGAGCAGCGGTCCTAGTTTCATAAAACAATTTACGTAAAAATTGACAAGAGTTAGATTTTCATCAATGGCTTGAAAATCAGTATCAGTAACGTGCAGTTGGCAGAAAATAAATTAAAAAAAAAAACAAAGAAAGATAAAAACAAAAAAAAAACAAAAAATTGCATGCGTCAGATTATAAAAATTACTTGATTATTTAAATAATTAATAACGACAAAGAAATTGTACCAATCGAATAAAAAGGCTCAAATAACAATTTACGTCAAGTTTGGTACAGTTCTGACCGCAGAATCAAAAGTAATTGTTTAACAAACTTTAATAACAAATGAAAAATTAGTATTTTTTTGAATGTTGAAGTACTTAAATTTATTGGATTCAACGAATCCTGACGAGCCGAGCCCGAACTGTTGTTGTAAAGTCAAAAATAATAATAATTGTTTAAGCGATTGAGTTAACAAATAAAAATTGTCGTCTTCTTTAATGTTAAATTACCACGATTAATCAATCTCCGATTTTTCCTGTCTCATTTTGCCCCAGTCCCGTTTTGCCCCAATGACGTATTTTCCAGCAGTGTTGATTTTCACTATTCTATTTTGCCCCAAATCCGTTTTGCCCCGGTTCCATTTTGCCCCGGTCTCCCCTATGGGATCGATATATATCAAAGGAGCCTATTGTGCGATACCCATACACAAAAGCAGCAGAAAATATCTCAGATTTCGATTTCAAGACCAAACTTTTGAGTTCACATGCCTCCCATTCGGACTGTGTACAAGCCCGTACATATTTACGAAACTCATGAAACCAGTAATATGTAGACTAAGACAAGATGGAATTATATCGGTAACTTACCTCGATGACATTTTATGCTTAGCATGAACCAAAAAAGATTGCCACCGTAATTTACAGGAAACAATTAATTTGCTCGATCAGCTAGGCTTCACAATTAACAAAAATAAATTCAATTGATCTCCAAGTACGCGATGCCAATACCTCGGGTTTATATTACACTCTGGAAGGATGATAGTAGAGCTTCCATCCAAAAAGAAAGACTCTCTCATCGCTCACGTGAAGTTCCTGAGAGATAGGAACACGTGCAAAATAAGGACGTTTGCCCAAGTTATAGGCATGCTGGTAGCCAGCTGTCTTGGAGTCGATTACGGCCTTTTACACTGTAAATTATTCGAGAAAGCTAAAGTAGAAGCTCTTAGCAATAATGAAGGGAACTATGATACAAACATGATCATTCCAAGCTATATAATCGTTGACCTTAACTGGTGGCAAAAGAAATTACCCGCGGCTTTCAGGAAAATCAGAAATTTCAAGTTCAGGAAAGAAATCTTCTCAGATGCTTGCCTTACGGGATGGGGCGCATTTTGCAAAGGAGAAGGGGCTCATGGAAAGTGGTCCCAGGCTGAAAAATCTCTTCACATCAACCACTTAGAATTGAAAGCAGCCCACTTGGCACTAAAACTATTCGCGAAAGATCTGACTTCGGCAGAGATACTTTTAAGAGTCGATAATACAACTACCCTGGCCTATATCAACACGATGGGGGGAACTAAACATAAAGGGCTACACAAACTAGCTAAAGATTTATGGGAGAGGTGCGAAAAACGAGATTCATGGGTACACGCGTCCAATGGGTACAACATTGCTTCCGAAGACAACACGGAGGCAGACTCCTTGTCACGACTCGCTAATCACGATACAGAATGGCAACTAGCCGAGCACGCATATAAAAAAGTCACTAATACTTTTGGAACCCCTAATATGGATCTTTTTGCATCGAGAAATAATACTAAATGCAACTATTACTGCTCGTGGGATAGGGACCCACAAGCTTTTGCTTTAGACGCATATACTATAGACTAGAGTCGATGGTTTTTCTTCGCGTTCCCACCGTTCGCAATAATCGCTAAAGCGATACAAAAAGTTAAGACTGATAAAGCAGTAGGGATCCTCGTAGTCCCCTTATGGCCTAGTCAAAATTGGTTCCTAGTTTTCAAAAATATGATAATAGGAAACTGGATTACCTTTGAGCCGAATAATAACTTGCTCACTTCTTATTCCAGCAGCAGAACGCACCCACTGAGTCATAAACTTACCCTGGTAGTCGCGAAATTATCAGGCAGGCGCTAATGAATAGAAATACACCAGCGGAATCGACCGAGATTATAATCGCGTCATTAGAAAACTCAACTATCAAGCAGTACGACTCTACGTACAAATTGTGGTGGAAATCCAATCAAGAGACATAATCAAACCCATTCGACATCTCAGTAGGCAAAATCTTGACCTTTTCAACCAAAAGGTTTCGAGACGGAGCCAGCCACGCAACGTTGAACACTGGGAGAGCGGCCGTCGCACTCATCGCAGGCGGGAAAATCCCGGATTGTAACTTAATCAGTAGATTTCTAAAAGGGGTATACAAGAAAAAACCTAGCAAACCTAGGTACGATACAACGTGGAACGTAGACCCAATTCTAGACAAAATATCAAGTTGGTAACCTCTTGAATCACTGAACCTTAAAATCCTTACTAAGAAACTAGTACTACTCCTTGCGTTAGGAACGGCCGATAGAAATCAAACCCTAGCAGCTTTTAAAATAGGGAAAATCACAAAAACGTCGAAAGGACTAGAAATAAAAATCCCAGACCGTGTTAAATCATCCAGAGCAGGAGCTGTACAACCTTTGCTGAAATTACCATTCTTTGGAGATAAACCGAACCTTTGTAATGCGAAAACCTTACTTTACTATCTGTCTAGAACTCAAAGTTTGAGAGGTCACGAAGACAGGCAACTCATCTCTTTTAATACGCCACACTCCAAAGTACCAAGTGATACAGTTGGGAGATGGATAAAAAGTAGCCTCGCGGAACTTGGTATAGACAAGAAATTTACGGCCCATAGTACTCGTCACGCGTCCACGTCAAAAGTAGCAGAAAAAGGGGTTACTGTCGATGAAATAAAAAGAGTTGCTGGATGGTCCCAGAAATCCAGAGTATTTGCGGATATCTATCGTCTCCCCATTGAAATCCGAGAGAATAAATTCGCGGAGACTGTTATATTATCATGAACAAAAAAAAGAAAAATCGCAAGTAACTCTAAACATCTACCGTTGTAATCTCGAAGGGCGAGACATGAAGTATAATTGAATCATCAAGCGAGCTCGATGATAATTATACGAATGTCTCGCCCGAGAGATTACCCACCCAGCATTACTTAAGTCTTTGTAAAAGTCATGAATGATTACCGCTAAGTTCAATAAGCCGCGTAAAATGAACCCCCTCCAAGTGGTTTTTTCCCCAACCCAACCTCTTGAAAATGAGTAAAAAATCTCTTTCTTTTTTTTAGCTATCTGTTCAGTCAGAGAATACAAACTTTCAACAGAATGACACAAATGGACGATCGATGGCACCAACAGCGGCCGGTTGCCAGGGCGACAGTTAAAAAATCATAGTGCTCTAAGTGTGTGATTGTAGACCTCAAGTAGCTATACTACCGTTGGAATCTCTCGGGCGAGACATTCGTACAAGTATCATCAAGGTGCGGCCGCCTTCGGCGGGCTCGCTTGATGGTTGAATATTATAAGATGGTACAGGGCATTAATGCCCGTCTACTAAATGCATATAATATTTCATAAATCCAAAATGAAGTAAACTATGCAACTGAAAGTTCTACCTCGATATTTTTTCATTATCATTTACCATTCTCTGCCCTCCTGTAATTCTTCATTCGAAGAAAATGTTTCGCGTGTACATGGAGTCGAACCAACAACCGCCTACCTATCTTCTGCCTATACTACTGCCACTACGCTAGGGAGTGGTTGTGATATCTTGATCTCAGGTATGGCATAACAGACAAAAGTAATTCCGGCTGTATACTTCCATATCATTTTTTAATATATGACACTGCTTAAATGAATTTTTGGCGCATCGCGATACTGTTAGACCATATACAGAATCCTTGCCCGAATGTCGATTCGAACCCGCGCCCACGCTCGCTTGGGCGCCGAAACTAGTGTGCTATTGCTTACTCAACGTTGGAATTTACTCGTGAATAACTCGGCCAATTTTTGTCGCACGACGTTTAAAAAAAGGCTTGCTTGGAAAGAGACACCCTATATCCTCACAAAGGGAAAAATAGTACTGAAGATACACCCTGTATGGATATGAATTAGGGTGGCACAAGTTTGAGCTCTATTTTTGCCTCTTTTTCTCACCATCCAATTATCTTCTTTGGAGTACAAAAAATTGTCGCCGAACCTGTGAGCGGTAAAAAAATATTTAGAGGTTGCTCAAGCCCTCCAAAAATTCAAATTTTAATTTTCATAATCCATTTTTTTTTCGTCCACTTCTCACTCATGGATTCCACGTTTTATCTTTTTTAAATTAACCTTGCGAAAGCTCTAGCGTGCCAATGAATATTTAGTGGTCGCTCAAGGTTTTCGAAAATTACAATTTCCGCCAAAAAATAAATCTCACATGCCCTATAATTCCTTGTAGCATAACATTACAATAAACAGCGAAGTATAACGTTTTCTGAATACTTCATTATAATAATTTGTAGAAAAAACCAATTAAACGATATGTGTTATCATGTATTATTATGTATCATTGTACAGTTTGGCTAACTAGACCGACTGTAGGACGCATTTCAAAATCTTTCATACAAAAGTCTTGGAGCATTATTTTATGAGAACAAAGCTTATAATCCTTGGGTTAGAAGTGTGAAGAAAATTTGAAAAATCTATTTCCAGAGGACAAACATAATTAATTGTTTTGAAAATTTTACAAAGCGTCAATTTTATAAGTGAGAAGAGTAAAAAAATTGGCGTATATTGAAAATTGCGAAGCTCTTGAGCGACCACTAAATATTAGCTGGCTACAGCTTATGCGAGGTTAATTTTTAAATTATAGAGCGTAAAATTCATAAGTGAGATGTGGACGAAAAAAAATCGATTTATTAGTGAAAATTTGAATGTTTTTTTCTTTTCAAGAAGATAACTAAATGGAGAGAAGAAAAAAACAGTTCAAATTTGTCCCACGCTATATACATACGTATGTATGTGCAGGTATAAATACTACGAACTTCTTGAACAACGGATCTGTCGCAAAAGCGCCTTGGTGCCGATAGGTTCGTTTTCTCTTCTGTTGAAATGGTTCGAGTAGACGAAAATCTGCGGCTCCGAACAGTGTCGTAGCAACTTATGGTGCAGTTGCTTTCACGTGTACTTCCCGGAGGCATAACGTTCGCGTAACTACTGTGTATGGCTCGCTACTTCCAATCATACATATATATGATTGGAAGTAGGGAGCCATACACCGCAATGTATATATATATATATAGACATTGGTACAATGAAAGCATTCCCAATGCGGGAAACCATATAGTTTGAGCTGGTCGGGCTTTCGTTCCCTCTCTCGCTCTTTCTGGTTTTTGGCCAACCATACGGTGGCCTTGATTTATTTGATGGTTCTCCGAACGAGGAAAGCGTCTCGGGCCGGAGCCGTACTTTGCCACCCAGAGCCGTTTCTCGCACACTACACCTCTGTAACGTCGCATAAAACGTGACTCGCTGTTATCCCGAATTAACAATCCTTCGTAAACACCGGTTTACACGTTACCAGTCCCCACGATTTTCATCCCCAGCGTTTATTCGCTTTGCCCGTTACAACGAGGGTGGCTTCGATTGGAAAATTCAGTGGCACGAGAATGGGAGACGTAAACTCGGTGATTGAACTGGAATTGAATGAACGGAATCACTTGCGCTTTGACTCGTAACGTGCGGAGAGCCGAAACCGTTTGCCAGATGCTAGACATCTGTCTGTTGGTGTTGGCCACGTGCAACGAAATGATGTGATTCCTCCATCACGGGCTGGGAAGAGTGGAGGCGTTGAAGTTTTTCGATGTCTCGATACATCGTCTCAATTGATTGGACCCTTCTTTGGACCAGCCCCCATACTTTGCGAATGTATGAGCTTCAAGTTTTGAGAGCACCACTTCGAACGTTTCCTCAAAGCTCGCCAAAGCTTCTCTCCCTCGAACCTCTCCCTGTCAGGATCTCGACTCCTCGTAGGACCATATTTTTTTCATCCTGCACTCATTTGCCCTCAACACTCTCTGGCTCTCTCACTCCCCCCGCTCTTCATCTCCGGTTGCTTTTTCTATGAAACTCGAAGCCCTCGAGACTCCGGAGTCAGGGATGCCCGAGAGAGGTCGGCGTTCCTGCTTTTTATCCTCCTCCCTTGCATCTTCTTCATCCGTAACCTCGCTGGACGTCCCCTCGAGAGCTGATCACGTTGCCGTTTTAACGAGCTTACTCGAAACCGTTTTTTGCGGCTTCTCGTACACGTTCTCTCATTTATCACGCGATAAATGCGACTCTGTAAACATATTTATTACGGCGTACACTTTTCCAGTGCTGAGAGCTGTGCGGTGCTGCATTGTGAGAATAATACTGCTAATGATTCGTCGCGAAGCTTCTTGATTATCGATGCAATACGAATATAGGGTGATCGAATTCGAAATTTAATCGGACTCGGAAATATTTGCAATGCTCGCATGCTCTTGGGGGTTTTCATGAGCGCATCCCTTTCGTTTTTATTGCAGACTTGTTGCTTCACTTTTCCCATTTCTTACGTCTTACCTCAACCCACCGGCAAACTCAGAAGAAACATCAATGTAGTGTCCGCCTTCGACTTTGTTGAAACTCATGTACATGGTAGAGTATCCCGAACAGAAATTGCGCTAGCCTGTCTGAGTTACCTGCTAGTAACTGGTTCGCCCAATTGATATCATACGAACTACCTAGTGGCTGCCTTACTGTGAGCTAGTAATATTGTGAACATTTTGTAACCTAGCCCTGGTCTAGCCACTGCCTAAGCGATCGTTACTGCAGATGTCGCTGTATTACCATAAACGTGCCACCTATTGACTCGAACGTGATGAACTAGCCAACGCCAGTTATGAGCGACAAAGTAAGGTTATATGAAATACATGTAGTACCGTCTAACGATCAGGTCACGGCAGATTAGCTAACTGAGGCACAGATATTGTTGTGAATGCAAAAAAAAATCCCGTGGCTACCTCGCCATGACCTAGCTGATACTATGTAATGGCGGCTATGGATTCTTTGGCTAGTCACTTTTTAGCCGATTGTAGCTGTAGATGTCGCTGCGTTATGGTCAAAATTCTACCTAGTGTCTACGTCACAGCTACCCCGTCAACTCGAGTTATAGATGGCGTTACCAATAGAAAACAAAATTTGGTTGGGTACATCGCCATGAACCAGCCAAGACTCCGTAATGGCGGCAATGTGTTCCTCGGCCAGTCGCCGTCCCGCCGATCGTGGTTATAGATGTCGCTGCATTATGAACAAAACTCCACGCAGCCCCTACATCATACCTGCCTAGCCAATCCGAGATGGAAATAGCATTATGAATAAAAAATAGAGAACAGCACGCGCTAGCGACCGCTACAATTTGTTTACTTCTTGACTGACGATACATTTACATAGTTATAACATTATAGCTTATATAATGGCAAAACTATTAATTTGCCACTAGCCAAAATAAGTACACAAATTTAATTTGAGGTTATGTAACTCCACACGCATATTGCTTTCAATAAGAAAGAAATTATCATGTTAATTCAATAATGTTATTTGCATACATTGTCACTACGCCTACTTCTTAATAACCCAACTTTGTGCATTGCCACATACGAGTATGTACCCGATGCGAAATATCTTAATTAAGAAAGTAGGATTGGCTTAGTGGAGAACGTCGCCATTCCCCAATCCAGAGTCCCGGGATCGAAACCACCTCACACGTAAGCGTTATTAATATAATTCAAAATTAATATGTTTAATTTATTTACAGCAAAAATATAGCCTATTTGTAATTTGTATGTAAATTTGTAAATCATCAAGCTCATCGAAATACTGTCTAGTGATGTAAACAATGTTAATAGAAAAATTCAATTTTTGTATCTAGTCTTCACCCAATTTTTTATTCCCAGTCACTAGCTGAAGAAAAGTACGTCATGGCGAGGTCGGAAATATTATGCAGCCGTGAGATATTTCTTGCTATCTAGTCAGCATATACTTATTTGTATTCAGTCACTAGAGGACCAAAGCGTTACAATGCTGGGTAGTCAATAGCTAAAACGGCTAGCTAATGGCGATTCGAAACATAACTTTACTAGGTTGTGGCTAGGCCGTGATGAGTTACGTTTTCCACTCGGGGTTGAATACTATTTGACAGGTATCGCTTGTTTTTGGTGAGAGAACGGTTCTCAGGGGCGCAATCAAGCCCTCAGAGTATGTCAAGTGCTGATTTAGCAGTTTCACCCGCCAACAATCCATCGATTTCTGTGAATCAGAAATGAGGTAAATAATCAGAGTTGGGCTCCTGCTAGAATCAGGGTAATTTTTTTTTGGGGCTGTTTGGGTTTGTACCCTCAAAAAAAATTAGCCTGATTCTAGCAGGAGCCCCACTTCCGAATATTTTCCAGAAATAAAAGTTCTTCTAATGCAAAGCGGTAAGAAATCTACTATGGGCACATTAAAACAAAAAAAACAACAACTATCAAGGGATGCACCAACCCTTCATTTTTCTTGCGTTCACCTCACATTTAAAAAAGGTCCATCCTATTGAATGATATGGGTAATGCTTCGAAGGGGGTGGAAAATAAATGTTTACGTATTCCTCCATTTTTGCCGGATAGCAAGCTTGAGGAGGCAAATTCCGTACATTTTTAAATAGAAATTGAGGGTTTCGGAGGAAATGAACGGTGAATTCGTTTTCAGGGGGTGAAAATACAACGGTATGGACATTTTTTTAATCCAGTTTTTTTGCCTGCCGGTCAAAAGTTCATTTTTTTCTGTTATGAATTGAAGCTCCGTTCTGTACTCATTGTTTTCGTAATCGCATCCTTTTTGAAATGCTGCTTGATTCATGGAGCTCCGATTATTTTTTCGTTTTTTCCCCTTTGCCTCTTTTTCAGACATTTTTCGAATGCACTTTCCGGGAAAGGTAATCGAGATGTCAGGATGAAACAAGCAGCTTTTTTTAAGTCTACCAAAATCCGTTTATGAGAATTCCCAATAAGTCTCCGTGACCCAAATACGACCGTTGCTACGGTTGTTTGGAATTTCATGATTGGCGATGTTGAAAAAGTGGCCAAAAAAGTTGAAAACATTTTTATTCAACTTTACATCATTTCAGGGTAATATCCGGCGGGAAATATCTCGTCGTTTGCAAATATCACTCAGTTTATTTCGAAAGCTTAAAATTACGCCGGCTAAACGCGAAAAACGTTTTGCTATACACATCTAACGGGTTTTAATCGAAAATCTGGGCTTTGGGAAAAATTAACGGTAAATTCATATTCACAGAGTATTTTTATACATGGTTGCCAGTGAAATTGCGAAACCAGTCCTTGACATACTTTACTCCAAGAACTGGCTTCACCCCTTGAGACCGTTTTTCCGTGGACATTTAGTTTTTAATGTCCTACTTGATACACGAATTTCAATAGAATCGAAGGTGGACACCAAAGTGATGTTTGACACAGTGATGTTTTATACAGTGTAACATTTTCAAAAAATTGATTTTCTTTGCATTATCCGATAAAGTGGACGGTTATAAACATGCTGTTCAATTTTTGGGGCGAAATCCGAATTATTCCGGTTGCTACAGTCTTTCTCAGAAAAAGAGATTCGACCAGCTGCGTGAGTTCTGGCGCGGACGGATGTGTTTTTCTCGGAGTGTCATTTTTCAACACGCTGTACACTCACAAAGGAATAGTGTTCACGCTATCCGTCTCAAATGTTGCCACAACATTCTTCACGCCATTCTTTATCTTGCTATGGAAGTTTTTCTTTAATCTCTATTTTTTAACGTAAAACTGTCAAAAAATAGGCTAAATTCGATACCTTTTCTTCAAACCGCCGCCAATGTGCGAATATAAAAAAAAACTCTATAGCAAGATAGCGGCTTTCATACTAATTAATAATCTTTTTGCAAATGTTGTTTCAGATAATGTTTACGGCCACAACTGTGTACACCGTGAGAACTCCTTTTTTAGGAGATATTTTCAACCGTTAAAAAAATATAAAACGAAATAAAAATGAACGCTTAGAAATTCATCTCCTCTTCTTCATGAGTGCTTTGATTTGCTGCATAAAATTCGACTGATTAGCGTATTTTAACGATGGAAAAATTTGCGATGGTCAGCTATTATTCGACCCGTTAAACTGTGATGATCCCTTTAACCATTTCCATCAAGAAATACATATTGCAATGTCATTCCAACTGTCTCAACTCGCATCATTAAATATTTTATTTTTGTGTTCCAGTGCGGAGGTTTCCCCTGCGTTGAGGTCGTCGGCCAGCACAAAACACCAAGGGTGAGTGATAATTGTTAGTGCAATTCTTATGTCTAATTTACAACACTCTGATACGCTCTTCATGGATATCCTTATGAGTAGAAAATGTGACAGCATCGAGCAAAATATTGCCGTGCTTGGGTGCATTGTCTCTATCGCTTGTCATTTTCGACTTTTAATATTATAAGCATACATTTAATATTAAAAGTCGAAAATGACAAGCGATAGAGACAATCCACCCAAGCACGCGTAATCGCGGCAGTATAAAAAGAAAGAGTGAGAAAGTGAGTGGGGGGGGGGGCGGTAAGGAAGGAGGGAG
>OX632356.1:24059995-24060995 GCA_951751655.1 Ophion costatus
TCATCATTTGCGATTTGGGACTCAACATCCTTAAAGAAGATAATTGGATGGTGAAAAAAAGAAAAAAGTATGGTACTGCCGTCACTGCGTCGGAATTTCACATCGTGTCATACATGGCCTTAAGGTAGTCCTATCGCTTCACACTAGTCATACCACTGATCTTGCGTGAGGCCGGCACAATTTATATTTTTAACATATGCAGAAAAAATAACTTGTAATAACTAAAATTTTCCATTTGTAAACTGTTTAATGAATGTTCACAATTAAATTAGAAAAATGAAATAATAGCTATTCCAACGATTCGCGTAGTATTTCTAGGTTTGATATTTGATAACATTGGTTCCATCTCCGCCTCTTTTTACTCATTCAGGCGATTTTAGTCTCCATGCTTTTCAACGTCGATCTGTCAAAACAATGTCTGGTGCGGGAAATGTAAAGCATTGTATTCGGGCCACGACTGGTAAAAAAGCGTGGAAAATTTGTGTCGGCGAAATATGCCGCTTAATAAATGACATATGTGTGGAAATTTGAATAAGTGAGATGAGATTACGACAACAGTCAGCTGTTGCCTTGCTGTCACGTCTCTTTATCGTAGCAAGTGGTAATAAATTCAATACCGGAAGTTCAAATTAAACTTGATATTACATGAAAATTAGCTCAATAAGCGTATTTTTTTTCTGCGAGCATTGGATCACTACAAATGTTAAGTATGTGAATCTGATTATTTTTAAGAATCTGACGGATTCTCACTATTGTATAGACTTTTATAGCGACCGGAAATTGGGTTTTTGTATGTCGTCTCGGGATTCCTTCAAAAAAGTAGGCAATTTTTATTTTTTTCTCTGTAATAACGTCGATAACCGACCCTGAAATTTTACACAGACGATTATTAATATATTCAGTGAAGGTAAAAAAAAATTATGAAAACCCTATGAATTAAGGCCTAGCGATAGGACTACCTTAAGCGTGGATGTACTTCGAGTTACCTGTCACCTGGCTG
>OX632356.1:24061195-24193695 GCA_951751655.1 Ophion costatus
CTTCAAAATCGCCGTTTCATATGTATATACACGCACAAACATACTCTAGAAGCGTACTTGGTAGAAGAAAAGGCAAAGACTTGAACGGATCGCAGAGCATATTCGCGATTGCCGATCGATCGTGCATTTTTTAGATTGTCTATTGTTTTCTCATCTATGGGTAAGAAAGTAGGTCAGTCGGAGTTCTGTCGTACAATATTACCGAGATGCTGACAATAATAATACCGATATCCAGATAGTAGATAGATTTAAAAAAAGAACAAAAAGAAGCAAGCTTGGGGACGATGGAAATACCTGCGGGCTCACGGTGCAGAGAATTTGAATGTTTGATAGGGGCAACTGGATGGAATTCAAGATTCTACATTGGACTCTCCATCATGCACCGTTTCATCTTCGGGGTAGGTTTTCCAAGACACAGATTTTTTTGCTTCTACCTGCTATTAATCACTTTAAGCTTACGCTCGTATTTTTGTTGATGTATTCACTGTGCAAATAAGTTGGGCAGAACTTTCCATGTGCATTTGGGATATACATGTATGGGGAAAGAATAATGTGACCCCGTCATACCTGAGGAACGTTAGCGACCAGCATACCTGTCTACTTTGACGACGGTCTCCAAAGTGAAAAGTCTTCACAATCACCTCTCCCCTTCCATACAAACACGGATATATTTCCGTTGTTCGAAATTCTCTCCCGACCGGGGCACACCGCGTTAAATCGCATGGGAAAAGTGGGTCAAACGTACATTGTACGCGAAGTTGTAGTCGACGTATATGGATGTCTATGTCGAGGTGCTTGGGTGCTGCCTCATCGCCGCTACGAGTTCACTCTCCGAGGGAGCACTTTCCTCTCGCCTTGCCCTGTCGCTTCCACGTTCTTTTCAATTCACAACTGCAGAATAGCCGGGGACGAGAATACACAGAACGACGAAGACTGTGGCTATAAACGGTCTGCGTGCAGGCCACTAAGGGACGAATATCTGGAGGTGTCTGATAAATCTGATCTGCAGAGAGAGAAAGTCGGTGAGAGGAGGGTATAGGGGGTTGCCAGCAGCGGATTTACTCCTCACGACCTCAACGGCTCGTAAAAGCGTTAAAACCTTCATATACCTCTGGTTCGCGGTGTATTTCAAGCTACTCTGCTTCTTCGTCGTGCAAGCTTCAAGCTTTTTCCGCAGCAGGAAGAACAGCAAACTAACGCAGTGATTTCCTTTGGAAATAACGTACCTGTGCTATACGAAGCCTTCACCCTGTAGTCTTTGATCCTGTAATGCTATTTCACTATTTCCTGTATCCGCATTGATATAGAAATCGAAGAGAAAAAACCGCGGATGGAGGACAAGCCGGAATTACTTGTGATGTGTTCTCCGGCTCCTCCACCACCCTTTGCCCCTTCGCGGCGCCTTTCCGTCTGCTGTCTTACGTTTAAGTAAGGAGATTATTGATTGTATCACTGATGCGAAGCTCACGTATCGCAGGTAATGCACACTTGTAACGAAAATCGAGCAGATCCAGGGCACGGAGCTCGAGCTGGCGGGACGGTGAAAAAAAACCTTCCGCATTCGCATGTCAAATCCTCCAAACACACACACACACACACACACACACACACACACACACACACACACACACACACACACACACACACACACACACACACACACACACACACACACACACAATGACGTATACGCCAGTTTGAACCGCGGCGATTTCCCGATAATCATTAAAACTTAAATCCTGCCCCCTCGGTCAATGTCGAGTCAGCGCTCGAAGGCAGCGATGTTCGAAAGACATGATCGGATGATACACGAAATTCCCGTTGTATGGACGCAAGACAGCCTGCTAATACGCAATATAACGAAAAGAAAAAAGTGGGTCGCAGACCACGTCACGTCGTGTTCGGCTATAACCAGCTGGATGACTTCCACCATCCGGTGGACCGCGATGTTTCCTGTTTTATACCTCGTAGTGGCGGTTCTCCATTCTCTCTTCTATCTCTCGGTTTGCTCGTCTCAATGGCGCTGAAACCCAAAACCGGAAGGACTTTTTTCGCCAGCAGTGACATACCTGTTCGTTTTGGCCTCAGCTATGATATGACAGCTCGCATATTTTCGAAGCGTCCACGCCAGACTTATGATGTCTCATTATGCATCGTGAAATTCACGCTTACAGGCGAAAAGCGAATGACGCGGTGAGAACCGTGAACAGATTCAAGCTTGCAGACGATTGTTCATTTGTATGTACGTATGAATATATATATATATATATTCAGTTGGTTGCAATTTCTCTCGAACTTTAGTCTTGCATCGCCGCGTTCTGTTCCACTTCCACCAGGAAATGGATCTTATCAATGGGAATGCATAATTCCGACGTAATGGGCACCTGGATCTTCGCTGCATCGAGAATTCGGTTGCACTCACTGTTTCACGTTCCCATATATATATACACGGAGATCGATAGCGCACAAAATGGCAAAACTCGTAACACTGCTGATGTTACATCCCGTGAGATACGTCCTTCTATTCGGTAACATCCGTTAGACATAGGGGTTGAATCGCAGAGCATCAGTCGTTGGCAGACGCCTGATACGGCTGCACATACGACCGATAGTGCGAACGATGTAGCGGGTTTGCTTTGTCGCTCGGGATATAACGTCGGGATTGGATCAGCTTGTTTAAGCGCGCGCACGCCCGCACGCACGCACGCACGCACACACACACACACACACACACACACACACACACACACACACACACACACACACACACACACACACACACACACACACACACACACTCGCACGCACGCACGCACGCACGGACGCACGCACGCACGCACGCACACGCACACACACGCACACGCACACACACACACACACACACACACACACACACACACACACACACACACACACACACACACACACACACACACACACACACACGCGCGCGCGCGCGCGCGCGCGCGTACATATGCATATGTACATGTATAATATTATATGTTTACACACATAGCCCCCTACGAAAATCCAGTCAATTATGATGTGCACATATCGTCATGAATATGTATGCTAATGCGTGCGATACTCTCTCATGGATGATTGTCGTGCCGTAACGTTGTTAGTAGTCGTATACCGCCACACGTGTGGTGGTCAATGAGCAGAAGTGCTGGTGACTCGTTGCTGGTGAAAATCAAAACCCAAAAGTTCCTGGAGAAAATTCTACGGCGTTATGATTTTTCTTTCGCTGGGCTAAATTTGACAGAAGGCCGAGGTCGAGGTCATTTTGATATATTCGTTTTTGGCTGATAAAAACGTGTAAAACGGTGGGAAATTTTGTCACTGTTATTTCTATCTCTTAGGGTTGAATACGTTCACCGATTTTGGGAAATTGTCGGTAAATGGAACAAGTGCTTTTTTTAAAGGTCGGACTGTCGGTGTGAAAGTGTTGCTCGTGTGTGTCGAGGAAACTACGAAATACCAAAGCCGTGCAATATATTTCTCGCTCACATGGCTGCTTTATCATCCAGGAAAGTAATACGACGCTTATTAAATTGAATTCCATCCGATTTGATAATAGTACAATTCAATCATTTGATTCAATCGAATCGAATATACGTATATTCAAATCGAAAATATATATTCAAATTCTTGTTGAACCGTGAGTCATGAAATGTCTGCTGTATTCAGGTCTCGTGAATCTCAATGCTAATGGATTCCTCGACGATCGATCTTTAACCGTGCTATACTTCGAATCGCACTTTTATCGCGTCACTTTGGACCGTGAATTTATGAGTCGCGGGGTTCACATTTACAATGCCCGCATCATCTCAATTCCGATTTTCCCAGATACCTTGATAGTCGATGGGAGCACGTGATAGGCTGCGGTGAGATGAGATGAGAGAAAGAGGACGGAGAGAGAGAGAGAGAGAGAGAGAGAGAGAGAGAGAGAGAGCTACTTTGATCGAGGAGATGCGAGAGATCCATTATACGAAGTGCCAGCACGCAGCACGGCCACAGAGTAAATCGCGCGCGTCGATGAGCCAGCTTTGCTTTCCTTCGAGGTTCTTTTCATCCAAGCCCTTGGAGTGCGCGCACTTACACAAAAATGCATATATACATACATATATGTGTGTGTATGTGTGTGTGTGTGTGTGTGTGTGTGCGCGCGCGCGTGCGCGCGTGTGTGTGTGTTTGTGTGTGCGTATGTATGTAAATCCTGACAGCATCAGACTTCTCGTAATCCGAGAAAATTCTTTTCTTCCCTTTTTTCATATTCATTCTCATCCTTAATCTGCGGATTTTCTGATGCTATTCTAAGAACCGTAGAAAGAGAGTATATATGTTCTTCCAGTGCCCTCATTCACCTTTACATTCGCAGCCGTGCACACCTTAAGTTTAATGAAACGCATTCAATCTTTTTACGTTCGAAATATTTTATTTCTCATGGTAGAATACAAATTTTTATTCTCTCTCCGCGAAAATAGTTGTTTTCTCACGTTAAAAATAGACGATGGAGCAATGATATTGACGTTTGCATCATTGAAATGCAATAAAAATTATTCTTAATTTTTTCACTTATTTATTTTTACGATTATCTCAAAATCTTTTTTCGTCGGCTTTGGTTTTAGATTGTTAATGAGGATACTCGAAAATGTTCCGAAAAATTGTGTAGACTGAATGTGTAAAAAAATATCAGCAATACGAAGATAATTTATTTTTGCCGCTAATCAATGATGCAAACTTCAATACCATGGCTGAGGAAATAATGCTTGGATTGTTATACTTGCTATAATTAGTTATTATTTCTAGAACGTTCTCGGCATTAGCAGTGTATTTTTTCATATCGTTTGGCCCAGCATTAACTCGTTTCGATATTACTTTCACGAACCCGAATATTTAACAACCAACTGATTTTCGTTTATAATGAAGTAAAAATATATCCCAGTATACTGGTAAAACTTCAAGCCAAGTTACCGAACTATTAACGAAACTTTTAACGACTCTGAAGGTCGTCTTATTTATACGGCACTTGATAAAGATGACACGCTGGCTCCATTTGTACCTAACAATTTATACACTGAATAATTCTAGATGCCTGACGTGTGTAAAACGCTGCTTACGTGTGTAAAAAAATCTAAATATTCCGTAACCGCAATAAAAACAGACGGTCACCGAATGATCAAAGGAAATGTTAATAACAAACCTTGAAAAAACTCGGTCAAGTGCGAGTCGGGCCTCGTACTATTAAGGTTTCGAACATATGGCAAATTAACTTTTAAATTGTTTTTAGTTGTTTAAATACAGTATGCAGGGTGAACCATTTAACGTGACCACCCCAAATATCTCCGCTGCCTTTGGAGTGACGAAGAAAATGTCAGGTGGTAATTTGTTTCATTTCGTATGGCTGATACAGTGGAAAAATTCATTTTTTCAATGTCATAGTTTTTGCGGTCTCAAGGTGGTCAATGGTTTTTTCAAATGGGAACATGTTTTTCTTTTTATAAAGACGTTGTGGCTGATACAAAAATTTCAAATTCCTAACTAGTTCAGTTTTTTAAATAGGCCCCGTAACAAGAATGGTCTAAAACTGACAATTTTGACGGCTCGCCATTCCTTCATTTTTTAAGATAAAAACGAAAAAGAAATATTTGTCCTCTGCTCAATGAACTTTAAAAAACGATACCACACATGTCAGGGTCAGGAAAAAATCTACTGCTTTTTCGTGTATGGGACCTCGGGAAAAATAATTTTATAAAATTTCTAATTCAGTATTCGGCAGTGTCATTAATAGGGATCTACCTTGCCCTTTATGGGTACGGAACCCTAAAAATGTAACTAGCAGAAGAATTTTCGTAGCCGCGACTTTTCAGCGAAAATCTAACAATGTCTAAATGTACTAAATTTGCGCGAAACTTTTTATTCCAGTTTACCGTTGGGTATTGGCTATGAATTATTTTTATAAAGCACCACTATACTTTACCATACATTCAGAAGGGCCCTCATGCCCCTACAAACTACGGCCCACCGCGTAAGGATTATTTTTAACATATTCAAGGAAATAAATATCAGCTGAAGACATTCAATAAATTGGTGTCTTTGGGTGTTCGAAATAGAGTTTTATTGATTTATGGTGGAATGCTCCATAGGCGAGTACAGCAGGATATAAAGTTGATTTGTGTTCGACTCGGAAGCAATTAATCATATCCAGCTCAAAGAATGCCCAGATAAAGAGAAGCACAGGAAATGTATGCGAGAGCACTACACACCTACGTAGATAACTCGTGCTGAGTGTATATATGTATATCTTAGATCCGGATACAAACGGAGAGAAGAGCCCGGAAGCTGCACCGCCACTTTTATACCTTGCTCTCTACTCCCTCACGCGAAAACGAGCTTTCCTTCCTCTGTTTCTCTCTCTCTCTCTCTCTCTTTCTCTCTCTCTCTCTCTCTCTCTCTCTCTCTCTCTCTCTCTCTCTCTCTCTCTTTCTCTCTCTATTTCACACTCTCCTTTCCATCACAGACACAAGTGCATACGCGGCCATGTGTACTATGTATAACAACGGCTTTAGTAAATTTTCATTCCCCAGAGTATTTCACAGCTTGCGAGGATGTCGTGAAGTCAAATTAAAAAGCTGCGGGTAGCAAGGAAATTCTTTCAATGATATTTTTAAAAATTGGTTACCATTGGTTAAAACATGAATTCTTCGCGTGGGTAATCGAAAAAAAATCACGCATCATTGATTGAAAAAATCACGCATAATTGACATTGAGATCGGCGATCTCTCAGGTCGAGTAGCATTGACCTGGGCCAGTACTTGGATGGGCTTGCCCTCACCCTCACGCCGACTACTCAGTGGACGGCAGTTTTACTGCGTTTCCGATAGTAACACGAGTGGAAATGAATAAAATATTGCCGCTTATATGAACGCGGTTTTTCACAGCGAAAAATTGATGAAATTTGGCACACTTTGGGTCAGCCACATTTCTAGACCTCATATCTCTTTAAAACGGGAGCCTGAATTAGAAGGTCCAAAAAAAGCTTTATTTGGACATTTTTTTTAGAAGCGAACAAACAAGTGAGCCCAGTAAACATTGACGTATCTTTTCATGGATATTTGAAATGTATACAAAAAATGTTCAACATAAAAAAATAAATGACTGCAGATTTATCAGCCTATTGCATGCGCATCTTGCCACTGCAGTCCCCAATCGGCGGGAAAGCTCGTAATTCTTGACAGAAACAAAAAGAGCAATTAAATTTCCAATTGTCATATATTTTTCTTCTGGGTGAATTGAGAAAACGCTGAAAAATCGTGAAATCATAACTTCCCTCAGGTTTGAAAAAAATGTGTTAAAAAAACACTTTACCGTGCTATGAAAATTATTTTAAAAGATTTTTTCAACGACTTTTTGAATTCACTGAGACGACATTTTCATACTGAGTAAAATAAACCTTGGTTTGATTCGATAGGTCGTTTCGTTATTTTACTATTACGTCCCCCAATTTGGAAAAATCGTGAAAATGAAAACTGGAGAAAACGCGCGAAAATTTTTTTATCCCGAAAACTTGTACTCTGGGGTTTTTGTGGGTGCTGATTACGAATTTGAACTCAAAATTCAGGAATTCACAATCACAAACAAATATGGCGAATGAAAATATAAATAATACAGATTGATTTAGATGAAACTCGGTACTCATAGGTTGTGTAGGTCACTGATTATGAGTCTGATCATAAAATTTGCATATTCAGTTTGCGGATACAATAGCAGCCTGTATGAGGGTGAAATTTTTTTTTAATTTTGTGTTTGGATTCGTAATAAGCGACCTCAAAAATCCCGGAGTACTATTTTTCATCTAAATCGAGTAAAGGTTTTGATTTTTGTCCGCCATATTGGCGCCACAATTTTGAATTTCCAAATTTTGACTTCAAATTCGCATTCAGCGAGCTCAAAAACCTCCGAGTGAGGCTCCGATTTCAAATCAGAGCAAGTTAAATAGGGAAATAAAGGTTGACGCACTGTTGCGTCAATGCCAACGAAGGGGTTAAGGGGTGAGATGCAGTCAGAGGCGTGAAAAAACGACCAATTTCAATAATTTTTTTTTTTATAATAATTAAGTTTGTTTTACAAAAGTGGTTGCACAGACTTTTTATGTTATATTTCAACTTGACTTGTACAAATTTTCAAAGAAAAACATTGATTATTTATAAAAATATCGCTATCTTTGTCGGATCCCCTTCGGCATGTAGTGTTTTGTGGTGACCGTCATAAAATTTTACTGGATCATCCGAAATCAAAAGACCAAAAAAATAAAATTAGTTTAATAATAAATCTAGTCCTTAATCGAAGCTTTTTTTTCAAAAATTAATAAAATGGCGGCTTCCGACAGATAACTTTCGATTTTCGACCAAAAAATCGCTCGTTTATTGTTAAAAAAAAAAAATTTCAACAACAATGAAAATTCTCCGATTAAGGACTAGTTTTTAATGCTATCAATAAGCACAATAAATTTCATCAAAATCCATCGAGTGTTTTTTTAATTATAGTGGTCACCGACTTGAAAAACATAGTTTCGAGAAAAACGCGTCTAAAGTTTTTCGATGTGGATACGGTATTATATGTTCGTAAAATGATGAGCTCGATGGATGAAGCTAAACTTTTTTTAATGTATTTTGATCCACTGAATCCGAATATCACTATTTTTTTGCCGAAAAGTCGAGCATTTAATTGTTTATAGCCAATTGGTAAAAGAATTTTTCAAAAAATGAAAGTTTTTGGGATGAATGATTAAAAAAAAATATTTTGGGCAATTTTAAAACGAAAGTATTCCTGATGCAATTTTGCTAAAGTTCATAGTTTTCGAGTAATAAATTTCTGAAAATTTCTGAATGAGTTTTCCAATTTTACACTTGATTTATGTATAGAAATACTAATTAAAAACTTACATCGAATCATCAATTCCTGGCCCATACAATAGGGCTTCTGCCGATGTGGAAGCTTCCAAAATATCAATTTGTTGTTGTATTTATAGAATATAATAGGGGTGGTGGGGGTCGAAACCGGTTGCTTGCAGCTGCCGTCCACTACGTGCCATGGGGACCCGATGCCCCTTCAGTAATTGTGGGATATCCCGGAAACTATTCATCGGATTGACTTAAAATGTTCAGGGAATATTTTCGAAGCTACATACTTTAAGAAAATGTTTTAAAAAAATCGGTTTTTTAAAAATTCTGACTGCATCCTACTCCTTAATATCAAATATCAATCACTTCTCTGCTTTTGGCCTCGTATCTTCAAAAATATTTACAATCGGCCTCTGTAACTTTGTAAATGTATTCTTGGATAGTTTATCTATCGATTTAAGCAATAAAAACCTATTTTTCGGACCTCCTAATTTAGGCTCTGGCCGTAATCAGTTAGTATCAGAGATTTCGGCGAATTCGCTTATCATCGTGAGCGTAGATATTAAATTTCTATTCAATACGTTTCAGAGTGAGGTCAAAGCTCAATGTGTAACGTCCTGTATTTGCGTCTCCCGTCACGATCCAATTCTGACGTTTAGCGCAGCCTCAAGAATCGTCTTGTTTTCGTAGCGATCAACGAGAAAAATGTTAAGGCTAGTTTTGCAAGCAAGACGGACGAAGGGTTTGAGGTTAATGAAAAACAAAAACAGCTTAAGCATAACCGAGAAGAGGCACCAAAGCTTGTTGCAAGAATAATGAACGAAGGACTCGAGGCCGATGAGAAAAAACAGCTTGGTCCCGTCGTGTTTTCCTCGGCGTCGGTCTTCATTTTTCTTCTTGTTCGTTGGTATACCCCTTTTTGTGACAGTCCATGCATACAAATATGCGCCACCTCTCTGCCGAGGTTTGTCGCTATGGCTGCGTACAGGCCGGAAAACAATGATGCATGGAAGGGAGGCAGTTATTGCACCTGATAGGTCTTTTAATCTTTTACCATTTTTTTGTCCTGCTGGACATCCCTTTTTATGCCCGTTCCTGATAAAATAAGAAGAGAGAAAAAACAGAAGTCTGTTTTTTGTATGCTGAATGATGGAAGAAGCTTTTCGCCATTCGTGCTAGGAATGATATATTACGAGTTCCCGTTTCCAGCTTTCAGAAAAGCTTCCAGTTTTTCCAGAGATTATCTACGTTGTCGCAACGCTTGGGCACCGAAGAAAACCTAAATTTTACATATTGTTGAAATATATTATTCATTACCTCATAGAGGGCGCTTTGTTATAACGAAGGAACACAAATTATCTGACATTTCAATGACAATGGATTCACAATGTTTCCCAAAAAGTCGAGAAGTCGTATTTTGAAAACATGTCCAAAAGTACGTGTGTATACATTTTTTGTTCGTGCAACAAGTGTCGCTATCTTTCAGATACAGATGCCATCCATGTTCTCTACAGGATTTTTATCGATGGTTCAATAACTTACAAACAAATTCGTGTGCAAAAAAGTGAAAATTGAAAAAGTTATAGGGATGTAAATGCGGCCGTGAAAAAAAGGGTTTAGGCGGTTGACATGATTCCAAAGCTCCTATTCATCTGAAAAATAAGTAAAACCAATATTTTTTATCCATAAGAATGTCGTTATGGCAGGTACCAAAGAGGAAAAAATTAATGGTGATTAACTTAAATTTTTAGGCGACAAGAGTTCATTTTTTGCTCCATATTTATCAAAGGTAAATTAAAAAATTGTTATGATCATAATTTCGCAATGGCCGAGGCAGGGACGATAGAGGTACAATAGATATGTACCAAATTGGACATCAATCGGTTGAATAGAACCCGCGATTTTATGTCAACCAGGTTAAAAAAAGTAGATTTAAGGCATCATCACAGGATGAAATTTTCCAAAATCAATCAATTTTTCAAATTTGGATTTTTCAAATCAATTTGTTTGGCATTGTCCGATAGTGTAGACGATTATAAACATGCTGTTCAATTTTTGGGAAGAAATTCGAATTATTCCGGTTGCTACAGCCTTTCTCACAGAAAAGGTTATTCGACTAGCTGCGTGAGGCCTGACGCAGATGGACTCGTTTTTCTCGAAACGTCGTTTTTTAAAACGGTGTACACTCTCAAAGGAAGAGTTTTCGGGCTATCCGTCTCTATTTTGACACAACATTCTTCACGCTATTCTTCTTGCTATGGAAGTTTTTTTAAATCTTCACATTTTTTTTACGATCAACTATCGAAAAAATTGGCTCAATTAGATACTTTTTTTCAACCCACCGTCATTTTGTAAATTTTGATTTAAAATAACCTTCATAGCAAGATGGCGGCTTTTATGCTAGTTCAGAATTTTTTTTCACAAATTTTGTTTCAGATAATATCTACGGCCACAACCGTGTAGACCGTGAGAAACCCTTCTTTCAAATACATCTTCAACCGTTAAAAAAATGTAAAAAAATAAACATTTGACATTTTATTTTCTGTTCTTCATGAGTGCTCTGATTCGACATAAAAAACTCAGTCTGACTCGCGTATTTGAACTATCGAAAAAAATCGCGAAATTCGCTATTCTTCGACTCGTTACACGGCGATGAACCCTTAAGAAAAACGCGTTTGAAGTTGTGACTACAATTTCAAAATCCGCAAGTATTTATGTGGTATAACGACATGTTAAACTTACGTTCTAAGTCGCCCATTCCTGCTCCGTAAAGTGTGCCTTCCTCGACTTCGAAATTATGATTTTCCGATGCTCGTTCTTCCCTGCGAGGAATTCTAGTTCCCTTAGAAACTCTTGAAGCTCGTAGTTCCTACCGGTCGATCCTATTCCGGTCTCGTTTGTTGGCATAAGTGTTGGGACTTACGAAATTTTCTTTTGAGGACTAATTCTTAAGTCTATACGTTAAGAAAATGCCTACAAACAGAAATCGATTTTTTCAAAATTCTAAACTAGAATACTGTTTAAGAAAAGGAGTTGACAAAAAATATTTTCTTTTTGCGCTGAAAGCCTCACGGTACGTGGCTACATATTTGTACGAGAATAGAGTATATTGTGAACATTCAAAATTTTTAAACAGTTTGAATAAATATTTGATAAAAGTTGAAAAAAAATGATCTAGTTTAATATTAACGTTTTTCAAATTTGGAGACATCGCGTCATTTCTATTTAACATGCATCGAAGTTTTCGAAACGTTGATTTAGGAACAAATCCTCCTCATTGAGGGAGGGCACCGCTGGAATTGCCCATTTTCGGCCGTTTTCTTCTGATTTTTTTTTAAAGAAAGGTTCAAGCTGCATGGTTAAAAGAACTTTCAGGCATTATTAGGGACATATTGAAGTGTGGAATTTTTTTTTGTGTAAAATCCAAATGTTGCCGACATTTGTATTCTTTCCCAAAATAAAAAAAAAATGAGTCCCTATAGCACTATCGGTTTTCAGCCAGCCCTCCTAGAGTCAGGAGTAAAATATTTTTGTTAATTATATTAGTTTTAGCAGTCAAGTACGAACGGAAACTAAAGAATAATTTTAAAAAAATAGAGACGAGGTGGAAAAAACATTCGTTATTTCGACCATAATTTTCACATAAAAGTGATATATTTTTCACAATTTCCAATACATAGAAAAAAGCGCTCGTACTCGACTGTTAAAGCAATCTAAGAAGCTACAGTTAAAATTTCACGTCGATTGGACGAAAATTGTTCGAGTTCTGCTGCGTGCCGATATCAAAACCATGATTTTGAGAAAAACATGTTTGAAGTTTTTCTCAAAATCTTTATTTTATAGACGCTACAGACGATTTATAGACGTTTTATAGACGCTACAGACGATACTTTTTTTCTCGTAATCTAATGCCACCTTCGGTAAAAAATGAAACTATTGTGGGTCGGTAAGCTTTTCCCCAAAGATAATAAGCTTACAAGCGTAATCAAATTTAAATCGACTGCGAAATCCATTTTAAATCTGTTTTTTGAGCTATAAACAAATATGCATCAATCTGAAGGTTCAAAGGATTTTCAAAGAGTGTTTGCAAAAAAACCATTTTTCGAAAATTGTACAGTGGTGTCCTCCCTTAAAAACTTGCACGTTGATTCTTTATTATTTTACTTTGCTCGAGAAGCTCCCTCAATGAGGAGGCCACCATTGAAGAAATGCCCTCCTCACAGGGGAAGCCTCACGAGGAAACTAATGAGCGAGCAATATGCAAGTTTCTAGTCCTCACGATTTCTGAACGCTGAAACTCAACCATGCAAGCATATTTTCATCCGAATGTGAGATACATACTTTATGAAAGCCCTCAAAGCTCTCTTTTGTAGAGTCGTTAATGGTACGGAAGTGGACACATTTTGTGAACAGATCACGTGGTTAATGGACGCGGTATAGGTGTCCCTTTGACGAATTAAAAGCAGTGCGCAGCCTACACGTATACGTATATAATTATGTTATAAGTCCTGAGCGTTCTAATGGACATCGCTTCACGGACTTGCTCGTAACTAGCTCGAAACAGCGTTGTATTAGTACTACTGCTCGGGGCTTTTAACCGGCTACGTCGATGTCCTCGACGATAGGGAACTACTCGATATTTCATCCTCAATATTTATCCTATATACTCTGGTCGATACACACACAGGCATCACGTTAGCGTAGACGAGCTTCCGCGAACTTTGATGTAAACGGAAAAATGTGCTCTTTGATGTGGTTTTTCCGATGTTTCGTGGCATGCAATATAGACGAAAAGGAAGAAAAAGAATATTACGAGCTCGTATAAAGAGCCTGCGATTTTTTACATGACGTAGAAAAAACTGCATTCTTCGGAAAAGCTTTCGACGAAAAAGTATTTGTAGTTTTAAACCTTCGAAAATTGGCAATTTATTTGCTACCGCAAACGCTATGCGAAAGGGCCAGTACCTCGAGTTTTTCCAGACGTAAACATATTCTCACATTAATTCCTTGTTGGATGGAAAATATTTTCTATGGAAATTGAATTAATTTGCGCTGCTGAAGTATTGCATTTTATATTCTCATTAGGTGGTAATTAGATTAGTTTTGAAATAAAGAGAGAGCGAGACAGAGTTACTTATTTCGTACTCTGGAGCGTATGCTCCCTAAGAGTACCGTGAACATTTTTATATAGGGTGCATATGCACTAGGTTGTTGCAATCTGTACAATCATTATGGTAAGCAATTAACCTACATAAACTATTTTATGAAAATAATAATAATAGTAAAAGTAATAAAAATCAATAATAACATAAAGAGAGAGAGAGAGAGAGAGAGAGAGAGAGAGAGAGAGAGAGAGAGAGAGAGAGAGAGAGAGAGAGAGATCAAAGTAAAAAAGTAATTAATTTAAAAAGTAAACAAGAGAGAGAGACACAGAGAGAGAGAGGGAGAGAGAGAGAGAGAGCCTTTTACAGACCTAGCTGAGCAATTGCAGCAACGGGCATCCTATCCTCGTGAAAAACTTGAACCACGTGCGAAATCAATCTCCTTACCTGATCGCCTTTTCATCACGCCAAATCTCTTTGCGCCTCTCCGAGCGCTGTCTAAGAACTTTCTCGACCTCAAAGTGAGACGGAGAACGAGAGAAAGACAGTTGAAAAAAAGAAGGAACGGAATATTGACGGATTGGGTCGCTCCCATCAACGTTGATCTCGTTCGAAGGTGCCATACCACCTATAAATTGTACGTGTATCCTCAGACTGTAAATATCCCTCTGCATCTACTGACCCGTATATTTATAGTTCCAGTGAGAATATCTGTTTATAAATCCGTTGCTCGCCGAAATTCAAAACGACCTACCAACGCTGTTTTAATATAATGAGCACAGTGAGATACGACCTTACGAACCTTATCGGATTATATACGTTGTATATGAACCATCCTGTATCCAGTAACGGTAGAATGGAACAGTATCGATGTACGTATCTAGCTCGCGATATACTTAGCCGTCCGGTTCCCCCAGAAAGAGATTTTCCCAGAACTCCCTCCATTCAGAGAGGATCAAGGGCCACCTCACAGAATCTGATTACCGGTAATGGGGTTCAGTTTTAAGCCTTCTCAACTCCACTGGTACCGAAACTGCGATACTCGCAACTCCGCTCAATGTCCGAAATCGTGACGATCCTTTCTCGTCAGACCTGCGATGGGCATTACGTGGGATTTATCCCTCGCTTATTCTTCCTCTGTCTTTTATCAGATCGAGTGAAAAGATCGGGTATCCAAGGCTCATTAAGGTAGCTACGATAGCTTTAGCCCGGGAAATTTTTGTTTTCGTTCGAGATATTCTTGAGAATGTTCTAAAATGTTCCGACAACGGGTCATGCCTACACTGAGAGAAAAGTGTATAGTATTTACAAAAAACGCGCATGGTAAAAGAGCGTATAGTCGAATGCCCTATAGTTTATTGTCACCTCAATCATAATATGGTTAACACAGCTATAAGCGAAAAGTGCACGTAAGAAAAAAACACACTACCAAAACGGCATGATTAGATAGACGCTTATAGTTGTGTTAACCATATTATGATTGCCGGTAGCAATAAGCTATATGAATTTTACTATGCCCACTTTTACCATGGGCGTCTTTTTTTATAAATACTATGGACATTTTTCTCAGTGCAAGTTTGTACTATTTATATGGTTAATATTAACACTTGTTAAGTAAAAATTGTTACAAGATCTTACGAAAAGTGACTATACGAACAACATTATGGTAATCTTATAGTGAAGACGTAAATCATTTGTGGAACGTGTCAATAAAGTAGAAACAGCGGTGGCACGCTATGATATTTCGAAAACTATTGGGCTGCGCCAAAAATCCATTTTAACAGTGACATATATTATCAAAAAGGCGATCTGTGCAAAATTCTACCTATATCAGAGGTAACAGCTATTCGGAATTGCAGCTGGAATTACTTTTATCCGTTATGCCAAATCTACGATCGAAATAACATGAGTACCCGGTAGCATATAGTGGCAGCGTGCGTAATATAGATAGGTAGGTCGTAGGTTCGAATCTCCATGTAGGTGAAATATTTTCTTCGATAGGAATCATTCTAGGAGGTCAAATTTTTTAATTTATGCAATATTATATACATTTAGTAGACATACCATTCAATATGACAAAAATCACGATTTTTTTATAGTGTAAGGAAATATCCATTTCATGAAAACCTACTATATATATATAGCATTGACAATCAACGAATGCTTGAAAGATTGTTGGTTGCGGCTAACATATGAGCTTAGTTAACACAACTGCTAAAATATCTTAAGCAGTACTATATTTTCGGCAGTAATCATGACTATAAAATATCATTGTCCCCTCAGGGTAATATAAAATATGGTTGAAGTTACTATACATTTCTCTTAGTGTCGTTGTAATAGTCGAAAACAGCTCATTATTGGGATTTTTAAATAGAAAATCGTGATGATAAATTTACACAATAATTAGGTACTTGAAACAGTATCATCCGAAGAACACTTCGTAATTTTTTCATGTCCATTTGAAAAAATTATAATATAATCACAGCCGGTGTCCGGGAAGCACCTCTCGAAATCGTCTTTTGCCATGAGCAATAATTTGCCATGAGCAATAATTTTTATTTTGCGCTACCATAGTAAATTATGTTTTTAGAATCCCGGACCCAAAACTAAAATCAAGTGTCCGTTATGCAGGAGAGCTATGGGCAACGACCACCGAATGTACTTATGCGTCGATTGCGGTAAATGTGTTTGATAATAAGTCACTGAAGTAAAAAAATGCGGAAAATCTACATTTTCAACAATTAATCTGCCGAAGGGGTCGGTTTTTTGAATTGTTTACTATCCCGAAAATGCTCAGATTTAAACCTGCGAATAAATATTCTTTTTGGAACGACGGCCGACACTGCCTTTTTTCGTATCTGCGAACCTTTCTTTTTTTAAACCTCAAAGGACTTTTTTTTACATTTCGAAAAAAATAATGATTTTTTTCGTGTAAGTACGTATTTTTTAACGCATCTCCCACTTCGAACGAATGTTTGGGCACTTAATTTTTGTTTTTCTTAAAAGATAAATTATGGGCGATATAATAAGGATCATTGACTACAAAAAACGTCTCTGCAAAAAAAAAAAACATAAATGTATATTTACCAAAATACTACGATCTGAACAACAACAAAAAATCAAACAGATTTCGTTACTATATTAGCTTATCCTATGAATAATCGAAGGAATCTCCGAAGCATCCAATTTAAAAAAATGGCGGGGTTCAGAGTGGATCTTGATTTCTGCGAAAAATCGACATTTTTCGTTCATCAAATCAAAAGTATAGATGAGACGAAAAATCCTTCGATCAAAAACTATATTTTTACATCTAGATAAAGTCCTAAAAACTCAGGAAGACCGATGCAGTGGTTTTTGAGATATTTTGCTCACCGTCTTTGAAAACGTACTTTCAAGAAAAGAACCGTCTAAAGTATCGAACGACACTTCGAGCGTTCCGACGGGCTTCAACATAACAGCCTATAAATATTTTACGTTTGATCTGATCACCTTGAAATTTTCCAGGAACATTTATCCGATGATATACTGTTGAAATATATTGGTTCTGAAAAAAGTGGTTTTTCAAGTTTTACAACTAGAAACATGACCTCCGAAGCCCCGTTATCATGCCTGAGTGAATTCTGGACCGACATTCGGGATACAGTCGTCTCGATCCTTTGAAGTGCACAGTGATGACTAAATACGAAATGACGATTTCGTAATCAACTTTAGGTTATTCATCCAAAGTTAAATTTTCAAATAAAATGATGGCGATAAAAATACCAACATTAGAGGGAATGTAGTCTTACTGAGTTTCCGATCATAACACGAATTAAACTCAATAAAATATAATAGCCCGAATCGATCGTATACAGTTTCTCTGTGCTCTTGTGCTAACGTAACGTCGGCAGGAAGGAAAGAGTGTGGTCAATACTCGCTGGGAGGGGTTGTTACATGGAACTGGAAATAGTGAAGACAAAAGACTGATGGGAATGTCAAAGGAAATCTGCCATAAAAGCTCGCAAGAACATATGGAAGAAAGGTAAAAATTAAAAAAAATTATACAATAAAATTTCTACGAAAATTCAACTTTAATTGGAAAAGTGATTTTTTTAATTTAGCAAAAACGTCGAGCAAGCTAGTTCCTATCACACAGTCTACTATCGCATTCAAACTAAGAGAGAAAAAAGTACTAAGCCCTAAAATAGTAAAGCGTAGGTATTTCGTGGCGAAAAAATTGCACGATATTTCGTAGCTAGCGAGAGTTCGCGTCAAAGTCCACAAACTAAAAAAAAAAAACCACGCTCGATATAATATTCGCGTTTCCACCACGCTGCGTTTCTTTTTTTGTTTCATATTGTCGCAGCGGAGCCTTTTGAAAAAGCAGCTTCATCCTGCGGTAGAAATGACATGAAATAGTATAGCAAGAGCGAAGAGCTCGAGGGACAGGTGGCGGAGAGCGAGGGAGTTGATGCATAGCTCGACGTATATGATTGGTTCGAGTGACGGAGAGGTCGAAGGTCGCGTCAGCGAATTAATTGAAAATTCGTTTATACGTCGCCGAGCTGGAATAGAGATTTTTCGGTTGGACATCTGTGGCGAGATCGACCAACGTATGTCTCTGCGGGTCCATTTAATTTTTTTCGTTTTATGACAGGCTACAATGCTTTTGCTGTTGGTCATAAATATGGACCATTTCATGCCAAATAGCCCTGCTCCATCGAATCGAATTCTCGAACTCTCAAAATCCGACTGACTTTTTGCATATAAAAAAGAGTACACCCAGTAGATATTGGTAGAAATGGACGCTCAGTCCATGTGCGGCTTCTACGCTTGTTAAGCAGCATGGCAGGGCTTGTACTCGGATGGGTGATCGCTCAACCGTGAATTTGAGCATCGGCTATTAAGCGAGAAGCGTTTTAGTGAGTTTTCGATTGTATGATAACTGAAATTCAGTAAATTATTATTGTACAGGTTATCCACGGTTTCCCCGTGCCCTCGTGCTAATACGATATAACAGTGCGCTCGAAAAAAGTCGCTGTGGGCAACACTACCGTAGGCTTTCTAATAAATATGAAAAAGTCATGTAACCAGATTTTTCGCGAAAATAAAGGGGATGGTATTGCAAAAAGCTCGAAGAATCATTAAGGGGTTACGCCTAGTCGAAAAAGTTTCAAAATCATTTTTTTCTAATCTAATAAATTTGATAGAATATCATCTTATAAGTGTTCCCTGAAAATTTCAAGGTGAAAGATTTTTTTCCTGGTGTATACTTTCGATTTTATGAATGAAAAATTTCCATTTGTTCCTCAAAAGTCAAGAATCTTACTTGGAACACGCGCTATTTTTTAAAATTGATAAGTCAGCAATTCTTTTGATTAATCATAGGATTAACTAATATACTAAAGATATCTGTTTGATTTTTCGATACTAGATAACCTTCCCGGGCACCGGCTGTAAAATCATTACAATCAAACAATTTTACACAAAAAATTACGGAGTGTTCTTCAGATGATACTTGTTCAAATACCTAATTTTTGTAGAATCTTATCACCATGATTTTCGAAACAAAATCCCTAAAATGAGTTCTTTCCAATCATTACACCTAGGCATAACCCGTTAAACATTTTTTTTAAGTTATCACAACGAGTAAAGATAAGCTCCATGTATTTTTTTTCTTTATCAGAGGATGTCACGTAATTTTATTTCGATCCAATCTTGGACGTTTTTTTCTTTTTCCCAAAGAAAGAATCCAATTTTTCAATTTAACAATCTGTGTCGTGTTAACGTTCAAAAACAAATCTACCGATAGTAGTATCGGTCTTTCAAAGCCGAAGTGAAAAAAAATCAAGAGGTGAATCGTGGCTATTTTCAGCCAGAATATCGCCTTTGTATTGGATCCTGCTTAAAATGAGAACTGATCGGATTGGGCTTAGGTTCAGTGAAAGGAAACGATACTCGAAGAAAAACGTTGGGGTGCGATGAAGGAGGGAGAAATGATGAGAGAATTGATGAAGGTATCCTATATGGATAATGGTCTACTATAAATAGGTGGTTATGGATAACGGTAGTATCTCATAGCAATCCACGTAGAATACCGATTTGGGCTGGAGATAATTGAGAATTGGATTTGGAGCACGGAAATAATTGATTCGAGGGCGGCACCGAACCGTCGCGGTCTTTCAAATACAGCCTCCCCCTTCCCTCTCATCGGCCCTGTGCAAAACGTTTGTGTTCAAGGGATAATGTTCAGGTTAACCGACCCTCGGACGGTTGAACTTCCCGAATTGCTCGACAGCTGCATGGAGTACCTCATCTGACCGGTACGTTCTACTCGTGTTAACCTACACTTTTGCGATCGTAGAGTCGTTTTTTCTGTCTTCCATTGAGCACGGTATCCTTTCTCGAACAGTAATAGATGTGGTCCAAATTGTTCAACAAAATATACACGTTTGGAAAAATGACCAAGTTTTCGGCCCTCAATCTGACGAGGGATCATGATACACTGTAGCCTCTATTATCGGCACAGCGGCGGGACCTGCTCCGCATGACATTTGGAAGAATAGAGGTTGCCCACCATCCACTCAAGGCCTTAGGCCACTCTAGAGGTCGAAAAAATAGGCTTTTTGGGACTTTTTTTCTCACAAGGAAACGTTGCGAGGTCGATGTCTTCGATTTCGATGAAAATTGGCATGCTTGTAGAATGGGTAAAAATAGGCGACACGTATTTTTTTATATCGGCGGAACCCGATTTTTAAGGGATGAAAAGCACCCTCGAAAATTGGGGTGTTTTTCGTTTTTCGTCGATAACGTTTTAACGGTACGCGATATGGAAAAACTTCAAATTGCACCAAGGTTATTTTTTTCGTGTACTATACATTGGAGATGAGAGCGATGCAGATAGCAACAAATTTCATATTGTTTATTGCAAAAATGCAATTTTTTCAACCGTATCTCCGAGAATTTTTAATCGATTGGGATGTAAATTTGCATACATGTAGAGAATGGAAAAGTGCGGATACGGATTTTTTCTTTTTTCGATATCTCACAATTAAGGCGTTGAAACTGCCCGTCGATTTTTTTGTCGAGAGCATCGTATTATCAGCTAGCCTTTTGGCATTTCGATCTAAAATCACGTCAATATACGTTCGTGTTATGACGCAATTGCATATTTGTAACATTCCAGCCCCTCCCCCCAAACGGTCCCCTTCTCGAAAGGCAAAAGTTAAAAGTTCTTACCGTGCGACATGGACGAAAATTTGTAGAAATAAAAATGGGTTACAAAGAAAGTACAATCAGTCAAAAGAGTCGATAGACATTTTCTCGTTTTGGCGGAACGACACTCTTAAGGGGTCAACCCACTCTTAACAACTTCGTTCTTTCTATAGCTCGTGAACGGGCCGAAATAAAAATGAAGTTCGATAGGATAAAATTTTGTATTCTTCGACTACTAGGCGTTCAAGATGATAATGATGAGTACAGCAATAAATGGCGTGTTGTTTATTGCAATAATTCGTGAATTACTTGTGAAAAATCACCCTTCAGTTTTCCACTAATATGGGCAGAGGCAAGGATCGCAATCACGGACTGACTTCGTGCTTCGGGAAGCAACTGGATTACAATTGTATATTTCCCAAGAAATTCTCCCCCGCCACGGACTGCCTTTGAAGATTACAACACAATGGGAAAAGTGTTCTCACGCTTACTCATTTAGGAAATGTTTTTTTATGGATTATACTTATTACAATCATGATAGTCATGATAAAAGTGTTTGAAACAAAGAGATTTCTTATAACATGCACAAGTGATAATAGCTGCTTCGCCACATATATCGCATATAGGTACATTTTGTGAAAAGCAAAATTCTACCGGATTTTCGAAGTTTGGTGGTCTTTCTTCTTTGTAGCCGCTTTTGTACCACGCATATTTGAAAAGATTTGTAAACCGTGGAGAAGAAAACTGGTTGTGTGTAAGAGATTGTAATTTAACAATATTGTCTCTCAAATGCAGATTGACATCGTCATTGTATAATATTACTGCGTCTGAAAAGTGTTTGACGAAGTTTTTCCATACACAGAAGCCATAAACATCAAGGGGCTGTATCATTTCAGTCGTACCTGCAAGAATTACTAATTATCTAAAGGACTGATTGTCTACAGAACTAATGAAACTGGTGCAATATATTTACCTGCTGGAATGGTTAAAACTTTAATATCTTTCCCTTGCATATCCATTTCTTTAAATGCAGTTGACTTGAAATGATTAGCCGTCAATTTTCCCGATTTCGAAGCCAATAGAAATATATTTTCGGCTCTGAACATAGTTCCTTCCACTCGAGGACCAGATTTGCCGGTAGGTTCGCTTAAAACGATCAATATAGGTGCCAAAAGCTTGCCACTCGCAGAAACCAAAGGCTGTATAGTATAACTGTGTATTGTTGATGTTTTCGATTGCACGACGGCCTCAACGGATTTCTGCCCTTCTTTCGCCAATGTGCGGCTTGTATGTAGCTCTAAATTGAATCCACTCTGATCAGAATTAAATGTGTTTTCAGCCCCAACGTTGGCTATGTTGACTTTCACCATTTCTATAAATTCGATAGTTTTGTTTCGAAGTGTATCAGCGTTTAATAATTGTTGTTTTGTTACATATTTAGTAATCTTCCGTGACACAATTCCATGTTGGTTTTTGAATGTCCTTAGCCAAGAAGCGGATGCTTGGAAATTTACGGCTGGTATTTCTACAATTTCTCGTGCACGTAAGGCCCATCGTCGAAGATCTATACCATGGACAGGCAGTCTTCTGTCCAAAGCATCATTAAAAATGTTTTACGTGTAGTGAGCTATCTTTGTTAACTTTTGTTTGTAGGTGCCACCCTTATTTATACTATGGGCCCACCGGCGCAACTACGACTCTGATTTCACCTTTTTGAATTTCGTTTGAACAGATAATAACTTTCTATTCCCATTTGCCCCGGATCTCCAGTAATCTACAGCTGTTGTCTTGTATTCGTAACTCAATTCTTCTATATCTTGGGTACATACATTTTCATCAATTTTTGGATCTAGGTATCGTTGTCCGTACCAATCTCCTTTACTGTCATCTTCTATTACGGCTGCTTCATGAATTTCATTTGGTGACAGAAAATCCATACCAGTTTCGACTTCCATTTTCATAGATTGATCCATCGCTTCAATGATCATGTTTTGTAGATCCTTACTGAACTGTTTTTCCTGTTTGGTGATTGGAGCGCGAGGCAAATTCATAGCACTTATCGCTATGGATAGAAGTTGCATAACATTCACCGGATTAACGTACATTTTTTTTTATATTTCGAACTCAAAATGTATGGCTGGCTTCTCCATCGTAACTGCAGCAATAATGATCGTTGGTGAATTTATATGACTCAAAACCCAATTGATAAATAGACACGAAAAAAAACAACGACGACACACGCTATTACCAGAACTGCTATTAATCTTTAATAAGGCGATTTCAAGGTTATCATGAGAGCCGCTCTTTGCACCGTAGTCGCTCTTTGTGAAGATTTAGATCTTTCGTTCATTGGTTCCGCTGTTTGTGAAATTAAAGTTAAAGATAAAGATTAAATTATGCTGCGTTATAAGCTGATAAAAATGTTTGCACCATTCTGTTCATGAGTTGCAGCGACAACCCAAAATCGCTGTAATCTCTGCAGATAATGCCTTCGATATAGTGAGCGGAGTGGAATTTCTTCGTAAATATACAATTGTAATCCAGTTGCTTTCCGAAGCACGAAGTCAGTCCGTGATTGCGAGCCTTGCTTCTGCCCATATGAGTGGGAAACTGAAGAGTGATTTTTCACAAGTAATTCACGAATTATTGCAATAAACAGCACGCCATTTGTTGCTGTACTCATCATTATCATCATAAACGTCTAGTAGTCGAAAAATACAACTTTTTTTTTCTTCGAACTTTATTTTTATTTCGACAACGAGAAAATGTCTATCGACTATTTTGACAGATTGTACTTTCTTTGTAACCCATTTTTATTTCTAGAAACGTTCGTCCATGCCGCACGGTAAGAACTTTGAACGTTTGCCTTTCGAGCGGGGGACCGTTGGGCGGGAGGGGCTGGAATGTCACAAATATGCAATTGCGTCATAACACGAACGTATATTGACGTCAATTTAGATCGAAATGCCAAAAGACTAGCTGATTATAAGATGCTCTCGGCAAAAAAATCGACGGGCAGTTTCAACCCCTTAATTGTAAGATATCGGAAAGAGAAAAAATCCGTATCTGCACTTTTCCATTCTCTACATGTATGCAAATTTACATCCCAATCGATTAAAAATTCTCGGAGATGCGGTTGAAAAAATTGCATTTTTGCAGTAAACAATATGAAATTTGTTGCTATCTTCATCGTTCTCATCTCCAGTGTATAGTACACGAAAAAATAAACATTGTTGCAATTTGAAGTTTTTTTATATCTCGTACCGTTAAAACGTTATCGACGAAAAACGAAAATCACCCTAATTTTCAAGGGTGCTTTTCAACCCTTTAGAATGGGGTTCCGCCGATATAAAAAAATACGTGTCGCCTATTTTTACCCATTCTACAAGCACGCCAAATTTCATCGAAATCAGAGACACCGACCTCGCAACGTTTCCTTGTCAGAAAAACTACAAAATAAATCGAGATTACAAAAAAGGGTTTTTATCATATACATCAGTGACTGTATACAATAATTTTTTTGAAGCGATTCATTCCAAAATGGCGGCTGTGCAGCGTTTTTGCGATGACGTCGACGTTTTTCCAGGGTCTACGACCGGACAAACAGCTCCTGTAATATGTGAATTATGAGCCAATAAATTTTTTTCGATTATATATAATAACTGCGATAGAAGTACGTAGGATTTTTTCGATATATTGATTTTTGGCAAAATGGCGCACTTCTAAATTGGAAAGTAAATAATTTGCCTAAAAAATCGTCAGATAATTGTTAATAACAAATGAACTCTTCAATATTTTAAAAAACCTACGTACTGCTATATACAATGTATTTTTCAAGACACATTCAACATTACAGGTGAATCGGTTGAAAATTGTCTGAGTTATGTTTCCGCCCAACGTCAAACGGAGACGTCGCAAAAATGCTGCACGGCCGCCATTTTGAAATTAATCGCTTGAAAAAAATTATTCTATACAGTCACTGATATGTATGATAAACACCGTTTTTGTAATCTGGATTTATTTTGTAGTATTTCTGAGAGAAAAAAATCGCCAAAAAGCTTATTTTTCGGCCTCAAGAGTGGCCTAAGGCCTCAAGGCAACTCTGTGCAGCCGGCGTAGTTGATAGCAGTAACCCTTAAAGCCTTTATCATTATTTTATTGACTAGCATGCTTCGAGCCTCACGTTAGCCCTGGCGCTTCCCCCACCATGCGCTAAACCGATCGATATTCGCCACATGGTGGGGGGCTGTTGCATCTCTGGAGGTCCCGATAATAAAAGTTGCAGTATATTATTATGCGGTCGCAATTTTTTGAAGAATTGCTATCTGAATGTGTTTTCACTTTTCATTTGCTTTACAGGACAAAAAATGTTCATTGTAGTCACCCCAGTTTGTTTGGGTTCGTTTGTCTTCATTGGCGTGATCAAGTAGGCTAAATTTTCGAAAGTCTCAACGGCGGACCAAGTAAAAGAGCGTGGGGAAGTGAGACGTAATAAAGGATAAAAATTTAAGCTTAGTGCAACTCTTCGGACGAATTGTGTTTTACGGTTGTCTCACAATTTTCCGTAGCGGAAGAGTTTGGGAATATTGCAGAATCTCGAAGAATGCGAAAGTTTGTACCGCGATACATAGAATCTTAAGGGAGGAGAGAAGTCTTCGTATCTCCCGCGTTATACTTTCGAGGGGAGAACTATTCTCGTTCACACAGACTCTTCGTTCTGTATTATGGGGAGCGCCTTATCCCCTATAGGGTACGCATGCATGCAGAACGCGTTAACTTTTATGGTATTTGGATGGTCTCTTCTCGTTATTCTCCGTGGCCGGTCGTTAAAAATTTAACGCTTGAAGATGGGCATTGTGTTTTAGGGCGATGCCTGCGTAACCTAGATATCCTGCAGCATTGCTTCCTCGGTTCTCATCAGGATCCTTTCAAGCCGCACAGCTAATAGGGCGACAGGAAAACGGGGAGAACTCTGTAGTGCGAATAGTGGTGAATTTTTTGGGAACACTGAAGTCAGGCCTTCGCGGCCCATCTTTTGTTGCCTCTTCTATGCAGCCTCTGGAGGTTTCGTAGTGCCCGGATAATTCGACATATTTATCGGTAGATTTTATAGTTGCATGCTTGGGTTAAGGGGCTACATTTACGTAGGAGGCCGAAAAAATAGCTATATTCCGAATTACCTACATTTAGAGGCTTTAAACAAAAATCACCAAAGAAATACAGAAAGACACTAAAAACATGGCCACCGGCATATGATGACATTTTTTCGCGACGTTTGGCGGTTGACATATTCCAGCTCAAACGGTCTATTTGAAATCTAAAAACCAAACGGGTTATTCAAGCTACCAATAAATACGAGTCGTTGACGATCGTCGATTTTTTAAATAATTTTTGTCAACAGCGAGGCGACAAACTGAAACTCGACCATACAAAATGTATGAAAAAGTTGTCATTTTTACGTGACTATTAAAAAACGTCGATGGATTTTCAAAAAGTGCGTTCGTCAACGACCTTTAAATGTTTCTCGTCGTACGTTCTGTGAATTTGGAAAGAATTCATCAAGTTAGGGTTGCCAGATTTGGCTACTTTGCGCCGAATTGGCTACTTCAGAACTTGTTCTGGCGTCCAATTTTCTGTTTTGGCGCCATGGCGATTTTTGGCTACTTTTTGCAGGGAGTTCTAGAGGTAAAGAGATCGAACATCAAACGCTGCACTGTAGATGTGGACCCTAAAAGCGACGAGGTTAATATGATATATAATGGCGCTTGGCGCTGCCATCGTTAGCATTGGATGGAACCGGGAGAGATACAGGACATAATGCGAAGATTTTAGATATTATTTGCAACAGATTTTTTTTTTTTGCTACAAACATAAATGCAGGACTGAACAATTTACATTAAGCCTCAAACTAACTAACAAATTAAACCAAATTCTAATCCCAAGCATGGCTAGAACTTAAATATTAGAAAACGACCTGCATTGGTGATGGTAGTGCTAGCTTAGTGGCTAGCAAATAAGTGTAGTACGCAGGAGGACCGGGGTTCAAATCCTGCCTCGGTATATTTTTTTTCTGCACCCATAAAAATTGTATTTCTTTCATATCTGCTTATACCGTTATTATATCTATGTACCATGTACTTTTTTTTATTTATTATCTGAATAAATTAGATCGGAAATTGCAAATTGAAATTGGTCAATTCATTCATTCGTTCATCGAAATTATGTGTGTGAAAATATGTTATATATTCGAAATATATTTCCTCCGAAGAATCTTTCATTCGAAATGAATATTTCTTATAAACCAAGCGCCAAATTTAAAGGAACACTTTTCTATTTATTTATTTATTATTATATTTTTCTATATTTATTGTGAATAAAATATACTTCGCGGGAATATATATCATAGGACATATAGTACAAAGTACACATTTACATAGTACACATTTTTCGACGAATCAACGAACGCATTGACCGATTTCAATTTCCAACCGAATTATTTAAGTGATAAATAAAGAAGCAGATGTTATATAGATATAATAATTGTTTAAGCAAGTATTAAAAAAATATAGTTCCTGTGGGTGAAATAAAAAGTTTAGTATTTATTATGATATGTTTTATATTTAGATCTGTGTGTATTGCTTATGTCATTGCATTACCAATGCCTTACTTCATGTCCTATACTGCTAGCAATACAAGCGCGCTCGCGCGGCTCAATTTCATCCTACAACCAACATATATTTTGTTCGTCGCTCTCAGGGTCCACATTTATGTGATATTCCTGTGTCCGTACTAGGCTTCCTAACTTTCTGTTTCACATGAATTTTTTGGAATTTATAGTTTGCTCCAAGATATATTATAAGTTTTGCACCATATTACGAGTACCGTAGATGATTTCTATTGGTTGTCTTTTTTACTCTGGTACTAGGCTAGGGATTTTTTTATTCATCGGTTAGGTTACTTCCGTTGTTTGCTCTTCTATTTTGTAATTTTGTTAAAATTTACAACAAAGCAACATTTTGAATACATAAACATATAAGATAATAAGTTAGTAGACGCTAAATAAATGTATTTTTTTCCCTCCTGAAACCGAAAAAAAAGTCTCAAAAATGATTTCTATCCGAGATATTATTCGCTATAAAAAAAGCATATTGTCGATAATTTTTGTTGACACAGTTTATATATATTTATTTATATAATTAGTATATAATAAAAGGACATTTGAAGAATATTCTGTGAAATTTTCATTAATAATTGTGCAGAAATGAGCCAGTGACAATAAATCTTCTCAGGTGCCACAAAAAAAAGTTGCATTATTGCGGGGAACTGCACAACTCATCACTGGATCATCTGAGATAAAAAAAACCAAATTGGCTCATGTCTGCATAATTATTAATGAAAATTTTACAGAATATTCTTCAAATGTCTTTTTATCATATGCTTCTTACATAAATAAATATATATTATCTGTGTCGTCAAATAAATTATCCTTTACTATTAAATTATCAATTGTCTTTCGATTTTTTAATTTTATGTAATTTCAAATTAGTTTTAATTTTCATGTGTGGTTTTGCGACATATTTTGAATGCGTAGGGAATTTCGTACCCCCACTTGTTGGCAGAAAGGTTGGCTACTTTTGGTTACTTGCACGACCGCTGTTGGCGACTTGCGGTACTACATATCTGGCAACCCTGCATCAAGTGGTTCTCGAGATATCATGTCCACTGACGTTAAAAACAATGTTTGGAGAAAAACGCGTTTAAAGTTTGAAGCGTGATGCTGCTACCGCCCAGCCGATTGTTACGAGCTGTATCTCATTGAATATTAGGAATATTTCAATACAATTCTTAGGGAATATAGTTATAAGGTGATACGATCGAATACAAATATTTTGGCTGAGGCTAGCCGTCCGGCTATCGGACGAATAAGCGTATGTTATTCGTACGCATAGCAGCTCAGTTCACGTGGTTCACGTTGTACAACGCCCTAAACAACCAATCCCAAACACACAAACCCGAACAAACAAACCTAAACAAATCAACCGAAAAAACAAACTCAAAATAACAAACGCAAACAAACCCAAACCCAAACGAACTCAAAATAACAAAAACACAAACGAACCCAAATGCAAACAAACCCAAACAACGTAAACCCAAAAAACCCAAACAAAACCAACCGACCCGAACCAAACAAATCCAAACATACAAACGCAAACGAACCCGAACAACACAGACCCAAATAACCCACACCCAAACAAAACCAACCGACCCGAACCAAACAAACCCAAACATAAAAACGCAAACGAACCCAAACAACCCAAATGCAAACAAACCAAACCCAAAAGCACACAAACAAACCCAAAAAAAACCCCAAACCCAAACACAACCAACAAACCCAAACAAAACAAGCCCAAACCAAACAAACCCGAACCGAAACAACGAACCCAAACCAAACAAACGCAACAAAAATAATAAAGATTTTATTCGGTCAACTACGTGTAAGTTATTCTTCCGGATAGTTTGTTTAACAATTTGACACATTCTATTCGGACAATTATAAATATGTTATTCGTCCAGATACTAGCTTGCGCGAATCACAATAGTATGTACGCCTACTGGAAATGCGGCGTGAACTGATTGTGAGCTGCTATGCGGACGAATAACATACGCTTATTCGTCCGATAACCGGACGGGGAGACACTCCGAAATACTTTCGAAAAATGCAATTGTTTGACCTACCTCGGTGGATGTAGTCCCTTAAACGACACTCACCTATAACAATTATTCTTTCTGCAAACGTATCGTCGTTGTGCAAGCCCAAACAAACAATGTTACGAAAATTTGTTGTTTTTCTTTCGTTAAAATTTCTTTGCGCATGTGTTTTGTTACTCGAGTGCGGTTCATAGCTCTGAACGACAGTTTCGACAGCCTTTAAATGTATCGGTTATCGTCGAGAGAACGTAGCATGGGAATGCAATATCGGTAGTCCTCGAAGTAGTTCTGAAGAAGCGTAGCTTCATGATTGGACGAAAAAAGGGACGACCGTCGAATTGTACTCAGCTTGTGGACTGAAATTCGCTACAGCAAAACAAGCCGTCCGCCAATATTATACAGTGAATTACAAAGAAAAAAAATAGCAAATATGGCAAAAGAAAGGCAAACTTTTTCTCGGACGTCTCGCCTCGCCACACTTTTATTCGGCAATATTAAAGTTTTCACAAGAATCTTTATGGTATAAGTTTTGTGAAATTTCAAGAGCTGCGGATCGTGAGGATCGTCTTCGATATTCCTTACGAAGTGAGCCTTTTCTTTTCTCAACCTCTGCATTCCCGAGAGCTTGAAATTTCATTTTGTTGGGGAAAATAACCGTTAAATTAGACCAGCTCAATTGGTACACCACCATGAAAAACATTTCGAGCATTGTTCGTACCGTATTGATATTTTCGTCTTCAGGCATTGAATGCGACCTTCATTGTCCGTTAATTAACGGCAGAATGAGGTGATTCATACGAAAATTGATACGGTAAATGGATTGTGTAAACCGTGGATGAAATAATTATATGTAGACTGCTGCGAAGTTGCCCCAAGACACCGAGTTTCGAGGGTAACGGAGTGTAAAACGGACTCGAACGGAAAACCGAAGACGATACAAGTGATTTCGTTACCTTTAGAAAGTCGATCGAGCGTGGGATAATACGCGTCCTCCATTCCACTTTTCGACTGGAATACTGAAATTTCACTTCGCGCCGTGGGGAGAATATTCTCCAGGATTTCGCCAGAAAGACATCCGAATCTTTATCTCTTATTCCGTTTCAGATTAGGGATACACTGAGCACACGTAAGAAACTAACTGCTAAAGCATTTTGCAAATCAGCTCAATGAACGATATTATTTTTCGTGACCATCCAAATGAACAGTAAACTTAGTAGGTCTAGTAATATCTAGTTCTTACTGAACGCCTTCGTTGCAACTAGCTTATCTAGGTAAAAACTAAAAATCGATCTTGGCCATATGGTAACATATTAATTAGTCATACGTATGTTAAGATTAAAAATCATTTTCAGTTGTAACGGGTTTTTCCTAGTAAAAACTAGTTCTTGCTGAAAGCCTTTGTTACAACTAGTTTTTCTTAGTAAAAAGTACAATTAACTCATGGATAAATTTTAATCGTAGTGGAAACGGGTCGTCTTACATAGAAACCCAAACAAACTCGTCTCAACTAGGAAAACTTAGTTGTAACGAAATTAATCAGTTAAGGCAATATTCTAGTCTAGTAATTTGAAAAAATTGATTTTTTTGCATTTTTTGAAAGTGTAGACTTTTAAGAATATGTCCTTAAGAAGAAATTTTGAAATTCCCGATATCTACGAAGTTAGGGCGATTTGAATACGGCCGGATTGAGAGGAGCTACGAACTTCAACAGCTGCTGAGGAAGATAGAACTGGTTTGGTGGCAGGGAAGAAGGAGCTTTTTCGAAGTCGAGGAGGGCACACTTTACGAGGCAGGAATAGCCGATTAATATAACGAGAGTCTAACATGCCATTACACCACTTAGATAGTTCCCTAAAATTATACTGAAATATTTAAACGCGTTTTTCTCGAAACTACTTTCTTTGACGCAGTTGACAAACAATCCCGAGTTGTCTTGAACCGTTTGAATTCAAATTTGGTATGGACCTTCAGTATATATCCCTCTATCGTCCGTATTTCGGACGATGCGCGGGTATTATTATTACTATTAAAAAAATTAACATTGAAAAAATAGAGCAATACAGTTAATTTTTGGTTCAGAAACTTGCCCTTTAAGAAAAAATATTTTTCTAGTCGGCGCTTGCCACAATAGCATTACTTTTTTCACGGCCATTTTTGGAGGTCCATAACGTGTTTGCAATGTTTATGTTTTTTGTACAATTTTTTAAAAGTTTTCGGTACGTCAATAACAGGACCGTAAAAAATGGATAGTGAAAGTATAGTTATTTTGTTTTATCAAGCCCGATGAAACGCGCGAAATTTAGGCTAAGGCCTAAATTACGAGCTTTAACGGTTTAACTTAAGGCCTTAACTTAAAGATTCAACTTAAGGCGTACATTTTGAGCTTCAATGGGGTATCGTAGCCCTCTAGGCTACGATACCCCGTTAAAACTGTTCCCAAACGAGTTCAAAGTTTGGGTTTGTTTGAGTTTCTAAACGTAAAGCCTAGTTTTCACTAGGGAAAACTCGTTGCAGTTCAATGAAAACTATTTTTCACTAGGTAAACCGAGTTCTAACTAAAAACGGATTTTAGCTGTAACATGAATGAACTAATATAATTGTTTCGATGTTGTTAACAAAAACCTTTTTCTCTATAGCGAGAAACAATCATTGACGATTATTTCAAGGGTTACAAAACTTGCGCGAAAATACCTTTACATTCTAAATTCTAAAAGAATTATATAGACTAACAAGGAAAGGTCGGCGAGGTCAAACTCTCCGATTTCGACGCAATTTGGCATGTTTCTAGAATGGGCAAAAATAGGCGACACGTATTTTTTTAAATCTGCGGAACTCGATTTTTAAGGGGTGATACGCACCCTCGAATATAGGGCTGTTTTTCGTTTCACATCGATAACGTTTTAACGGTACGAGATATGAAAAAATGTCAAATTGCAACAACGTTTACTTCTCCGTGTACTATACATTGGGGATGAGGACGATGCAGATAACGACAAATTTCAAACGCAAAAAATACCCCTATTTTCGAGGGTGCGTTTCACCCCTTAAAAATCGGGTTCCGCAGATATAAAAAAATACGTGTCGCCTATTTTCACCCATCCTACAAACATGCCAAATTTCATTGAAATCGGATAGTCCGACCTTTTTGTAATAAAAAAAAAGAAAGCGACGATTGCCGATGATTAGCGAGCCTTCTTGCCTTCCGATTTTTCCCTGTACTTTCCATCGCCCCACGTGGTGCTCTTCTCATACGACACTACTCTCGTGTGTCTGCAAAGCTCCCGCTCGTTCGAGCGTGCTCGATTTGCATGGAGAGTGCGAAGGGTAGTTTGACGGTGTATACAGCCGACCGGAAGCTTTCGACGTTCGCTCCCTCCATCCCATCCGGCGATGACTGCTACCGACCAAAAGGTCGTAATCCGGTGAATTTGGGACGTGCGAGGTGACACGAGTCGGGTCCTTTTGTTTACCGGCCCAGTTTGTATGTAGTTATGGCAGTATTACGGTGTGTTTCGTGTGTTCGTGCCCGCGTGTACGTCTCGAGAAGGACCAAGCGAGCGGCTGCATCTGCATACAATTATGCAGTCTCGTGTTGGCCCTAACCAGCGGCAACTAGATGGATTCTGTGCTTCACCGCGGGCCGCTTCCAAGGAGCTTTCAGAATATAAACCGAATGTATACAGCCAGACGTGGCGAAAGCGACACAGTCGAACGTAAATTAAGAGCACGAGGAACCCCCCATTTCGCAATCGGCTGGAACTCACGATGTCAATACGCGCTGCTGTCTATGTCGGCACCCACAATCAGCTCGGGGGTTGAATCCAGTGCAGCCAGATCGCGCTCGAAAGTTACCCTCTCTCTAGTCCCTCGCGCGCCCATCACACAATCATAGTAGCGCGTGTCCGTGAGCGAGCGACGCTCGGACATCTTCGGAAAGAGCCGAGTGCCGTCGAACTATCCCGACCGCGCCTTCGGCAGCTACACCAACACATAGACACGCTGAGCACGTTCATGTGCGGCCAAGCCGAACGAACTGAACGAAGGCTTCGAGGGAAAAAGCAATCCGATCACGGCCCGCGCGTGACGTCACGCGACGGCACGCGCGAGACTTTTAGATGATTTCAATGCTTATTTAGCTCTTGATTCTCTGCGTTATTAATGTATACCAAAAATGTATCGCACACTCTGATCGCTTATTTTTTTAGTTTATACGTTAATTTAAATATAATAATAAATCTAAATTACAACTTATTTCTCTTCTAAAAAATTGTTTACGCTTTACTCACACCCGTCCTTATGCCAAATAAATTATAATTCATAAAAGTAAGCGGAAATATACTTATCTCCGTATTATTATGTTAATTCTCATACTTTCATCAAGGGATAAAGCATTATCCGCAAAAACAAACCAATCATCCATTCGACCGCGAATCGTCAGTACCAGAAAGTGCACAAATTCTACAAGCGATGAGATGGTCCTGTCGGTAGCGTTCCTGGCTTCGGTTCGCAGGGGCGCGGGATCGATCCCGCGCTCGGTGCTTTTTTTTTTTTTAATTACTATTACTATTAATTCTTATTTGATTAGTTATGTTTATTAGTTATCATTATTATTTTAATTAGTTATCTTTTCGTGTCGAAAAATTTATTGCGCACTCCGACCGCTTATTTTATTAGTTTGTACGTTCATTTAAATGTAATAATAAATCTAAATTACAACTTATTTATCTTCTAAAAAATTGTTTGCGCTTTACTCATACCCGTCCCTATGCCAAATAAATTGTAATTCATAAAAGTAAGCGGAAATATATTTATATTCGTATTATTATGTTCATTCTCATATACTTTCATCAAGCGATGAAGCATTATTCCCAAAAACAAGCCATTCATCTATCCGGCCGCGAATCGGTAGTGCCAGAAAGTGCATTTTTAACACAAGCGATAAGATGGTCCCGTTGGTAGCGTTCGTGGCTTCGGTCCGCAGTTCATACATTGTATGATTTCTCGAATAAACAATTCGCCCCATAGAAGTCAGGAACGCTACCAACGGGACCATCTTATCGCTTGTGTTAAAAATGCACTTTCTGGCACTACCGATTCGCGGCCGGATAGATGAATGGCTTGTTTTTGGGAATAATGCTTCATCGCTTGATGAAATTATATGAGAATGAACATAATAATACGAATATAAATATATTTCCGCTTACTTTTATGAATTACAATTTATTTGGCATAGGGACGGGTATGAGTAAAGCGCAAACAATTTTTTAGAAGATAAATAAGTTGTAATTTAGATTTATTATTACATTTAAATGAACGTACAAACTAATAAAATAAGCGGTCGGAGTGCGCAATAAATTTTTCGACACGAAAAGATAACTAATTAAAATAATAATGATAACTAATAAACATAACTAATCAAATAAGAATTAATAGTAATAGTAATTAAAAAAAAAAAAAAGCACCGAGCGCGGGATCGATCCCGCGTCCCTGCGAACCGAAGCCCGGAACGCTACCGACAGGACCATCTCATCGCTTGTAGAAATTGTGCACTTTCTGGTACTGACGATTCGCGGTCGAATGGATGATTGGTTTGTTTTTGCGGATAATGCTTTATCCCTTGATGAAAGTATGAGAATTAACATAATAATACGGAGATAAATATATTTCCGCTTACTTTTATGAATTATAATTTATTTGGCATAAGGACGGGTGTGAGTAAAGCGTAAACAATTTTTTAGAAGAGAAATAAGTTGTAATTTAGATTTATTATTATATTTAAATTAACGTATAAACTAAAAAAATAAGCGATCAGAGTGTGCGATACATTTTTGGTATACATTAATAACGCAGAGAATCAAGAGCTAAATAAGCATTGAAATCATCTAAAAGTCTCGCGCGTGCCGTCGCGTGACGTCACGCGCGGGCCGTGCTCGGATTGCTTTTTCCCTCGAACCCTTCGTTCAGTTCGTTCGGCTTGGCCGCACATGAACGTGCTCAGCGTGTCTATGTGTTGGTGTAGCTGCCGAAGGCGCGGTCGGGATAGTTCGACGGCACTCGGCTCTTTCCGAAGATGTCCGAGCGTCGCTCGCTCACGGACACGCGCTACTATGATTGTGTTATGGGCGCGCGAGGGACTAGAGAGAGGGTAACTTTCGAGCGCGATCTGGCTGCACTGGTTGAATCCAACCCAAAACGTAATTATAAGAAGGATTTCCGAACTACAAAATCTTTTTTAATGTCACAATGATTATTTGAGTGATTTCGTTGGTCAGCAAACGCGATGATGTCAATTTTAGTCATTTGTTTACAAACGAACCTGACCGTGACAGTTTTGGCCATTTTGTTTTCGGACAAAACATACCAACGATATTTTTTCATTTCGTTTGCGAAGGAACGACTCACATTGTCATTGTCGTTATTGGAAACAAATATGACAATGTCAATTTTAGCCATTTTGTATGCAAGCAGAACATGTCAATAGCAACTAGAATCACTTTTTTGCAAGCAAAACATGAAAATCACAATTTGAATCATTTTGTTTACAGACAACATATGACAATGATAGGTTGAGATATTTTGTTCGCAAACAAAATCTTGCAATGACAATTTCTGTCATTCCGTAGCCGAAATACATGGCAATGCCAATTTCCGCAATTTTGTTTTCCAGCAAAACACGACAATGACAATTTGAATCACTTTGTTTGAATGTTCTCGAGGGAGGATTTATTTTGTCCTTCGCTATGTGGGAGTCAGCGGTTGAATTCAACGGAGAGTAAGTATAAAAAAGATCTTGTATGTGCAAAAGCCAAAAAAAGACCAGTTGACAATGTCGCTCACTTTGCTTGCAAAAAAAAATTAGCAGTGATAATTTGAGTAATTTTCTTTGCAAACAAAACGACACGAGACCAATTTTCCGCATTTTTTTCAAGCGGAATATAATAACGACAATGAGAGTAACTTTATTCGACAATTTTGTGAGGCAAAAATAAAGGAGGCTAAAGTGAAAGAGGTAAAACGTCATTTTACAAAAATGGTCACGAACATTAGTCTTTAAGGATGTTGAGTCCCTATGAAACATGTTAATGCTAATTGTTCAATAAATAGTTTCTTAATAATCATTAAATTTTTACACGACCTCCTGAATACTTCATTTAAAAACATACCGAATTTTCAGAATTCTATCATCATTACTTCAACCTCCTTAGGAATTGAAATAAAAAACAATAAAAAAATTCTGAAAATTTAGTATGTTTTTGTATGAATTTGCTTTCGTTGCTTTCAGTATATTGTAGATATTACAAAATTGAGAGGCCAAAAAAAAACTTATTGCAAAGTTACATCAGTTTTCATAAGACAACATTTAATTTGTGAATGTTAATTGTTCAATAACGAGCTTCCTAATTGTCGTGAATTTTTTACACGACCTTTGAAATAATTCATACAAAAACGTACCAAATTTTCAGAATTTTATTATCATTTGCGATTGGTGACTCAACATCCTTAAAAACATTCTGCCATGCTATAGGATTTCCTTACGACTAGGATTCAATGTACGAAATTCACCTTAAACTTTGACGCTAATTGCGAAAGATTCCGAAAATACAATCTATGAATCTTTGTAACCCTCAAGAAAACCAAAAATGTTATAAATGTGATGCTGTGACCCTAATTGCGAAAGATACTTATTCCGAAAATTCAATCTATGAATCTTTGTCAACCCTCAAGACAACCAAAAATGTTATAAATGTAAAAAACGTTATATTTTGTCTTACAGTTTTTGTCTCAAATTATTATATTGCATTACTTACAATTGTATTAACTTATTATAGTATTATAAGTTTTGTCTTACAATTGATAATTGTATCATTACATTATTATAAGTAATAATGATAAAACGTATAATTATTATAAGTTTTGTCTCACAATTGTCTTACAATTAGAAGGTTTGTCTTACAATTGTCTTAAAATGATAAGTTTTTTTTCTTGCAGTTGTCTTAAATGATTAAAATTTTTTCTTTCTTTTGCAGTTGTTTTGCAGTTGCAATTGCAGTTTTTTTCAGTTTTTTGCAGTTGCAGATTTTCTTGCCGTTGTCTTAAAATGAGTTTTGTCTTGCAAACGTCTCAAAATGATAAGTTTTGTCTTGCAATTGTCTCAAAATGATAAGTTTTGTCTTGCAATTGCATAAACTTCTATTATTATAAAGTACCACTATATTTTCCAATAAAATTCGATGGTAATATTGTTGCGATAGGGCGACAAACGTTCTTCTCACTGCAATCGTTTGCGTGCAATGGACAAATATCAGCCAGACGGTACATCGCGAGTCGATTGATTAGAAATGTTGACATGGGAATTCTTGGTTTACACAGGGTTTTGCATCAGTCACTCCCTTGCGCTTCGCACTCGCGCTCTCCTTCCCTCCCTCCCTCTCACCGTTTCTCTCTCGCTCTCTGCCCCTCTCTTTCGCTTCCTCCTTCTCTCTCGCGGTGTTTCTGCAGTATAATGTATCCAGCCATGCTGATGTGCGTTCACATATGTATATTTCTTCGCCTTGGCAAACTCTCGGCGATATTAAGGGCTACGACGTACCTAAGCTTTCCCACGATGCAGTGTACGTATGTGTGTGTGTAAGGCTTTTTAGAAGGAAGTACATGTACGCAGCGTGGCCCCGTTTTCTCGCCGGATGAACTTCTTGATGGGAACAAGGGGTGGCGCAGGAGGAAAAGGCGGAAGCGGCTTTAGCACGTACTAATGCCTACAATTGGTAGGCGAGTCTCTCACTTGGAGAGAAAGCTTCCCCTAAACTAGCGTCAATTCGAATTGAATTCGTACCCGGGAATACAACATCTCGTAACTGACAATGCTTCCAGGATATTGTAGGCAGCTTTGCGTTTATAGCGAACAAGGCTTTCATCATTAATTTGATGCGCCAGCCAGCGAGTAAGCGCCATTGGAAAGCTCATTTCCATTTCCTCTACTTGAGAATATATTTTTCAATTATCGACGAGCAACCGTTGATTTCCTTGCGACGTAACCTGAGAATGAAATTGTCAGAGGGGCGATGTCAAATCGTGGAAACAAAATCATATTTCCCTTGGGTTTGTTTGGTACTATTGCAGTACATAATTGCGGTCATTCTTCTCTCCATTTGATCATTTATCAGATAGGCATCAGCAAAAAAATGTTGCACAACGTGATTATATATTATTTTTCCCAGACATGCAATGTTTTTATATTTTTTTCAAAATTTCACAAATATTATTACATTTCATACAATTTATTTGTAGCACCGTCGACGATGATGTACCACGCGAAGATGATAGTACCAAACGCAGAGAAATTCAAACGTACTCGATCCTGTCACAATTACAATACGTAGTGGGAATAAGGTTCCGAAAAGACTGCCCCTCCGATCAAGCTGAAGTTTTGTACGAACCTTCCTTTCAATGTTTTCAAAGAACCCCTAAAGGAATTTTTGGCGACGCGCAATAGTTTTCGAGATATTTAATTTTAAAGCTTTTTTTTAGCGCGTGCGGCTATATCTATATCTGCTGGGTCTCCGTTCATATCTATTTATGTGATCGCGCGCTCCGTTTTGTCGAAACAAAATACCCAAACAAACCCAAACAAACCCGACCCTAAAAATTATTGCGCGTCGCCAAAAATCCCTTTAGGGGTTGTGTTGAAATATTAAAACGAGGGTTTGTGCAACATTTTAGCTCGATCGCCTGGAGGGTTTCGGAACCTTACCCCGTAGTGGAAAGGTTCTTTCGGGCCCGATCCACACATCGTTGATGGGAAGGATTTTTTTTGTTTTAATAAGAATGTCTCCTCAATGGCAAATTCTTTTCCGACTGGAAGGTGTCTCGTAGCGGGCCGTTGACTTCAACAAACTGCACACCACCAAATGATCCAAGTACCGATTCGATTATGTGTGGATCTATTTGATACACAAAATACTAGATACGTGCACTAAAAGTGCTTGTTTTGTCTGATTTTTTCCCGCCGATTCTATGCCCAATCATGAACAAAATCTCTCAGGACCGATTCACACGTCCAACCATCGAACTGTTTGTGACGATAAACGCTTGATGGGACCATTTTTTTACTGGCTTAGAATGTCCCCTTAACGGTACTTTTTTTTAACTAATCACGTTTACTATTGAAATGTTGAATAAGTTATCGCTGTTTTTTCGCGCAAATTAATACTTTATTTAGAAAAATCATTCCTCGTGCTTTCAAACGTTTCAAAACTGTTGTATGAACCTATTCACTCCTCCTAATGATTCTGCAAGTTCAGCTAGCATTTGACAGGAGCCTTCATGAAGTAATGCCTCCAATTTAACACATCGAAATAATTGTTTTTTAAGCGTTCATTATTTCTAAAGCAATCTCTGCATGTAGTTTCCGACAGAGCATGGTGGCCGTCGTTTTCAACAAGAATTCTGTATGCTTAGGCTGCAGATTTTTTATTAATAAAGTCGTGCAGCAAAATTCCCCGCAAATACTTTTTTTGGCCCGAAATTTGACATATTTAAGGCTATGAAAAAAAAAGTTGTTTAGACTTCGGCGAAATGACATGCACTGAATACCAAGCTTGCTTATAGTACTAATTTTTTATAGTCTATAGCTATGTTTATTATCGCATATTTATTATATTATATCTATTTTTATAGCTATTACCATCTTAACGCTCAATCCGTGAATCTGGGTCATTTTAGTTCTGCCCGAAGTCATTTTTTTCGCAGGTTGCCTCATATTCAATGAAAAAGAAATATTAAAAGTAAGAAAGAAAAGAAAACTCTTTTTTCTCTGGAGAAAAACGACCTAAAAGGTTAGGTTAGGTACGACCTAAAAATTGACCATGAATTTTTTTCATATTTTTTTCATTGACAATTGTTGATATGGTAGTGCAAAAACGAAAACGACCCAGTTTCACGGGATTAAGGTGCCGCAAATACCTTCACGGATTCAGGGCTAGACTCCACGCACGCAGTTCTGGTAAGCCATCTGTTGGAAAACAGCGACAACTTATTCAACCTCCTAATAGTTAACTCGATAATCCTGGTTCATTAATCGGTATAATCTACATCCTACAGAGCCAAACTCAAATTACGGAACCAACTATGAGAAGAACAGTTGTAGGGCAAATTTACCCACTCCGTTTTTAAATCGTCCTCTTGTATATTGTTAAAACTCGATACACCACACAAATGCGACACCATAATATATTTTTACGCACAAATCGGATCGAAGCCCGTAGCTTCGTGCTCGAGTTGCGAACTCGAAAATTGCCAAAGCCCGGAAGATATTGCAGGTGCACGGAAGAAGAACGAAAAATGACTTGAAGAAAAAACAAACGTGCTTGAGAGACGTGACGTGTGCACGTGGTGGAAGAAAAAATGTTGGGAGGCGCGTTGAACCGCGCTCGAACTAACTTGGAATGCGCAAAAGTGCACAACACTTGACACACTGCGGATATACACGATCTCGGTGGATTGGCTCGGCGTTGAAAAATAGACAGTTGGGTGGAGAAGAGAGAGCAAGAGAGGGAGAGGGAGAGGGAGAGAGAGAGAGAGAGAGAGAAAGAGAGGGAGGGAGAGAGAGAGAGCTTGCATGCTAGAGCAGCTCGTGTCCTCGTTACGTGTAGTGGGCGCGTCCTCGTGTTGGACCCGGGTAGACAACCAGCATCATTTCAGAGCTTTTCAGAGACCGCGCTCTTTGCCCATCGACCCCCTTAACAGATAGTACAAACATTTCGAGTGTCGCCCGGCAACTTGTTCATGTACCGTAAAAACCATCCTCAGGCCGACTAACCGAGAGAGACAAAAGGTAAGAAAATATCATTTTCTTACCGGCAGCCTCTTCTCTCTTTTTTCGGGCCAAAAGAGTATTTTTTACCAATCTTGGAACGTTACCTGCCGATCATGACTTTCTCCGATTTTTCTTTTCCCCTTTGTATTCAATCCATCCCCTTTGCATTTTTCCCGGCCATTTTTGTTTCGATCCAATCTTGAGTGAATTCAGCAAATTCGCTTCAAAATATACGACTTGTGGTGGAATTTCCTTATTCGTGATATGCATGTACATCGAGCTACAGTTGGATCCGTGTAACAGGTGAAATCGATAGCGCGATAAAGCGCGGTTTTTGGCGAAAATCCAGACGACAGTGCCCGTGTGCTAAGTTCCCGCTGTAAAAAGTGTACGACGAAAAAAGGGATCGACGAAAACACAGCGCGTAACGATAGACGTTTTTTTTTTCATGGACCCCTGTATCTCGTTCATTGATACAAATTCTATCGTTGATTATACAATTTTTCGTGACACTAAGCATGCGAGAACGAACGCTATGACGAATCTATGTAGAAGGAGAGGGCCCAAAGCGAGCACCCAGCCTAAAGCGGACATCCTCGATACGACTAACGTTTTAAAACACCGCGGTTTCGCGACACGGGGACGTTTCTCTCGTCTTGTCCGACCTGCCGTAGTCGTGGAGCTCAACTGCGGCGGACCGCGTGTGTCACGAAAGCAAAATTCCACGGGTTTGGAAATAAAAAATGAAAGTATTCACCGTGTTTTGTCTATATGTGAGTAAAATAGGTCAATACTAAAATGAGAATATGGTTTTATGCCTATTTCACTTTGTTTTATTCATTTTTGCTTGAATGTATTCCAATCATCTTTTGGTCAGGTTTGATGAAAACGTCAAGTGGCGCAAAAAGGCAAACCGGGTAGGGTAAAGCGAACACGTGCCCGCTATCCAGTATAAAGAATGGCTATGGGAAATGAAGTTGAGACTTTATTTAAATAAATTCCCTATGCTTATCTTTATTGTAGGAAATGGAGCACGTGCCCGCTACGTTAAAATGACCGATGAAATTATGTGAATTTATGTGAAATAAAAATTGTGATAGAAGATATATGACTATGTGACTTTAATTGAATAATTTTCCCATTTATTTACGTATGTAGGAACTCGCTAAAACGCTATTATTTATTGCAACTATAGTTTTTTTACATGTTTGAAAGTGGTATCCTTATCTTCTTATAACGATATCCACTATTATTTTCAGATGGTAAATAAATACAAAAGATAGACACAAGCTTCTTGGGATGAGACCCTTAAGAAGGATTTTAAAACTAAGGAAAGCCAAAATGGTGAAAAAAGAAATAAACTACAGACAAGGAAAATTACGTGTGCATTATATGCAACGAACCATATATAGATCCTTTTACCGAAGACTGGATTCAGTGCAATGACTATCGAATGTGGCCTCATGATGCATGCACTACTTGCCCTGGTGTTGAATCATTTTACTGTGATGATTCCCAAAAATATAAAGTTTACTGACTGTTAAGAAGACACTTTAAGTTTTTGTTCTCTTATGATAATAGTAATGATTTGTCTGAAATGAAGTATGTGGGTACATTCATAGTTTATGTCCCCCTGTGATTCCCTATTTTGTTCTGATTTATGTCTAATCTCAGGAAAAAATAAAGGGTGCTCGCTTTACCCTCTACATGCCCGCTTTGCCTAGAAGCCGTGCCCGCTTTACCCCCCTGTACAAAGCGGACATTTCTTAAAGCTTTTAAATTGGTTGCATTACTTGTATTTTGAAGATTTACTGGAAACATGTGAATGTACTATTAAACTACAATAAATTTACCACCCGATAGTAAACAAACTTTTTCAAATAAGATCTTTTATGACTGCTTTTTTCATTTCCCTTAGAGTGACCCCTTTGGCTCCCTTCCTCTAACACATCAATGACCAGGAAGTCACCCTACCGCGAGAGTGCAAGTACAGCGTGAGATGAGAGTTCGCTAGCCTTGCATGTAGCCTCTCGATCTTACGATCCTCCCTCACTTTCTGTGTTCACTGAAACGTGTCATTGGGTCGCGGAGATCTTCCAGCCTGAGAATTCGAGTCTAAAATTCAATAGTCCGATAATATGGAAGCACCGACTAGCATAAAACCGTAATAAAAAAATCTTGATCAAATAGACCGTGTGAGATTGTATCGAATGTCAGATACTGTTCTGTTCAAATCTTGTGTTTATCCATCTTAGGCCCATTCACGTGTTGGAATCTATTCGAACTTCATCAGAGCCTGCTTTTCTTCTACGTCTTCGACAAATCTGTCAAGAATCACGTTGACGTTTTCATCATCGCAGAAACTCCGTCCTCAAGTTCTTATTTTTCTATCCATTTACTTTTGATTATGCAAAGCAGCTTTGATCGGAAGGCTGCTAGCCTCCCGGCAAATCCGGGGGCGTGCAACACTATAGAACAGTGAGGGAACGGTGTCGTAAAGTCTCTGCGAGAAACCGATAGAGAAAGGCGTAAAGCAAGAAAAAAATGGACAACAAAGAGGAGCAGCAGCTTGCGGAAGCGCATGCAGGGTAGTTGGAAGAGAAACGGCGGAAGGGGGTCGGTTGAAGGGACTGGGGGGGGGGGGGGGGAGGCGGCGTGTAATAGGAGGCTGGTAGAGTGGGTGGTTGTGTCGGTTGGTTCGAGCGATAAGGGGTCGATGCGAGGTTAATCGCCGCGTTCACACTCGGCGAGCTTCAAAGCCAGTAATGGCAACATCAGCGTTCATACGCCCTAGAACTCCGCTGTTCTCCCATTCGCGAGCCCGTTCAACCCTCCTGATGCACTGCCGTGTAGTGCCCCATATCGATATACACGCACACACGCTGACACTTTTAGTCAGCAAAAGCTCTCAATGTACCAGCTCGACAGGCAAATTAATGCGAGTCCCTTCATGGTGTTATTCCGTTTACTCATTTATTCCAGATAACGGAAGGACTCGAATAGCTCCGGATGGTGCGGCTTCAGCGTAAGTTCGCTAAGCTCGATGGTACTGTGCGTCTGAAGGAAAGATCTGCAATTGGGTTGCTCGATGGTCCAATTCAAATTTTTATTTCCCCTTTACAGTTGGTTGTGTGTCCAGATAAGCGTGATTTAAAGTTTCGAAAACCATTGGAGACTCTATTCGAATGGTCTGCCGTCTCCGTGAAACGTTCTCCGGAGGCCACGCTCACTTGGAAAGCAGCCGTTCAACTGCTACGAAACCGTATTGGCGAATATCAAACGGTAGGGAATGTACAAGCGCCGAGGAAACGTCACGAGGGTACCTCGAATTGACGAAATTACCATTGACGAAATGGAGGAAGCTTCTATTTTGAGTTCTCTTATGGTAGCGCGAAAAAGTTCGCCGGAAGGCTAAGAGTGAGAGAGGGAGATAAAGAGAGATCCGGGAGACACGGAAAATACGACAAAGTGACCTGAAAAAACTTCCCTGGAGGAAAACTGCATTTGGTACTTTTTCCCGTCTCTAATAACGCAGTCCTATAGTGTCAGACTTCGTTATTAGGGAACTGGGAAACCGCGTCAAAGGGAATTAAAAAAAAATTCTCGAGGGTGAAATGGATTGAAAAAAGAATATGCGGTTGGTTCGTAAGGGAACTTGAACGTGCGTTGCTCTAACGATGTCGAGCCTCCTATAATATGCACAAAAGCCTCAATTATCGAGGCACCCGAAGGCAAGTTCGAGCCGCAGTCGTCAAAGAGACCTCGGAACGGCCCCGTCCTCTCCATTGTTGAGTTCGGTGACATCTGGAATTCTGAACGCAATGGCAAAAAATAGTAACGTTTATAATACGAAGAGTTACCTTTCATCTGCTCGCATCGTGATTAACAATTGATCAAGAAGTTGATTACTGAGAATTTTAAGCGCCATAGGCGCTTGAATAGTGACGTCGATCTTCATGATATGGAATGACATGGAATAATGTCATGGCGTCTTCAATAATGACGTGGACCATCGATCGATCGAGCAATCAATCGTTATCAAGAACGTAATGTCACCGATTCTTTCATTCTTGAAGAATGTCTATGGTTCTTGGGGCAATTCCGTATCGTGTTTGAAGGAATTGTGCCACCCTTTGTACGATTTGATCCTATGCACTTTGGTGTACGTATACTCTGAGATCGTTGGACGCTTTGAAATTGGAGTGGCATACCAAAACGGAGATACGATTAGATATCGAAACTATTCACAAAGGACTCACCGACTCTCCTGTCTTACCGTGTACCTAGCTCATACATATATATATATATATATATGAAATGCATTTAGATAGATGTTCCGTTCTTACTCGGCGCTCCCTATACTTCGAAGGTTGCCAGGAATGTGGGTCGATTCCGAGCTTCCAACCTACATCCGCGTTTGGTACACACGCGCACTTACAAACTCACCTTGCCTATAGCATCCTCTCGCCCTCTCTCTCTCTCTCTCTCTCTCTCTCTCTCTCTCTCTCTCTCTCTCTCTCTCTCTCTCTCTCTCTCTTTCCCTCGGTATGTCCTTCACGACCCGACCGTCTTTTATTTTTCTACCTGTGCGAGTCTGCACACCGATGGTATACCTTGCAAGATTTTCCTGTGTCACTTTCCATACGGTGAAGAGCACGAAAGACCGAGTGGAACAGACGCATTGATGCAGAAAAAAAGATAGAAGAGAGAGACCGAGAGAAGCGGAGGATCCTCGAGCCCAGAGGGTAGTTGCAGGTTTCCAGATACCGTTGGTTCCCCTCAGAGTTTCGCTATATCTGTGTGCTCGCTGCGGTAAAGGTAAAGGTCAGGTGACTCTCTCGGTCGACCGCTTTTTACCTTTCCACCCTCCGCCCTCTTCCGTTTTCCTCCTCCTCCTCCTCCTCCTCTCTTATAACCGAATGCTTTTACGAAGAAGCAAAGGAAGAAAGTGGAGGACGGGGTGAGCCAGGAAGCTCGGAAATTACGCTCGTGCTCTCATTTCATTGTTTTCCCAGCCAATCTATATATATAGCTGTTGCGTGCACGTTAATAAAACGTGTATACCACAATATATGTTCTCTCGAGGTGGTCATCATTTATGGCGGGCATACTTCGGCTCAAAGTTATTACGCGGAAAAATGATTCACGTTTTTGCACTTTGATGATTTCGAACCAGTCGTGTCAACGCATTCTTGCCTATCGGCACATCCAGTCGTTTTGAGGATGGTATTGAACATTTTTTAAAGCCAATCGGTAGTTTTGGGGATAGAGCCGTCTATCCACTAATCTTTATCTGAATATACTTGTATTTAGCCGAAAGGCACTTTAAAGACATTGGGGCCCACGTAAAATTGAGTTTGCGGTCCAGTAAATTACTGAGTTTGGTCAGCGAAGTCGGATGTTCTAAAAATCATCTTTTCACATATACGTGTCTCATGAATACAAAACGCACATTAAAAAATCATGAATACCAACATTTCAATTTATGTAAACAGATATGCATCTCACACTGAAAATAGAAGGTATAACATTTTACGAATTCATGCGACCTTTAAACTGCGAAAGCCCTGTACTGTAGGGTCTTTGAGGCCCACTGGCAAGGGGATGAATTGCTTTGTCAGAGTGAATAAAAGGGGCTGGGGAGCTGCATTCGAGAATTGCTGCTTTTGATAAGCAAACGGCATCGCTATATCAAATCGCAGTATGCCGCATTGTGGAATACGGTATATAGGGACAAGGAATGAATTTTCATTTTATTAGAAATGAGCATGTTCAAGAGAAAACGTTCCCGATAAATGTGCTGTCGCACATTTCCATTTCTAGATGCTAGCTGATTCATGTTGTATGAACGTTATTCTCTCTCTCTCTCTCTCTCTCTCTCTCTCTCTCTCTCTCTCTCTCTCTCTCTCTCTCTCTCTCTCCCTCTTTTTCTTTTTCAGAGGCATTTAAGGCCTTAGGCCACAGTAACGGGTACAAAATCATGTGCGAATTTAACAATTTTTTTCCTATGAAAAAGTGATTCACTCATAAAATGCATAACACATTTATTTAGTATGAATATCAAGCTGTTAGGAAATATATTTTTTTTCCATGTACAAAATGGCCGACTACTCGAAACTTCTCGAAACAGCTTTCTTCCAATTGGTGTGACTGATAACTTCAACAATTTTCACTTGATGTACTTCAAATTTATAAGTTATGTTCCTAATTGCATTTCGCAGCGAAGTACGTACGGAATTTCTGATTAATCGAAAACTGTTCATTTTATGAGCAGTTTATTAGCAGTTATAACGAAATTTTTCACTGAAAAATCATTAAGTTCAAATACCTACAACTTTTGAATAAATCAATATTTTTTTAATTCCGTACGTATTTTTCTCGGTATTCTAATGTAGATTGACGAGAATTTTTTTTTTGCTGTAGGTAAAAAATTGTGGCTGCTAAATATCATGCCGCGGAGTGCTTAATAAAAAGATAACAAAAGATAATATTAGTAGTCGGCGGTTTTGTACATCGAAAAAAATATATATATTTTCTAACAGCTCGATAGTCATACTAAATATATGTGTACTTAATTTTATGAGTGAATCACTTTTTCATACGAAAACAAATTGTTAAATTCGCACATGATTTTATATCCGTTACTGTGGCCTAAGGCCTTAAATGAAACGCCAGAGGTGGCTTCGGCACCTTTCGGGAGCCATGGGAAATCCTTGGCCCTTGCTCCGTTCGAGCTTTTCATATTTCTGTATGCTCTTTGTTTTTACACATGGGTTTGCCTGTTCTCTGCGCACATTTGGGGCCGTCAATACCAATACGTTTTTTATCGCTCTAACATTGTCGTTCTCTGTTTAATGCTAATGCTTTTCGTGGTACTGCGATGGCGCTTGGAAGGCCCCGGTTGTATATTTTAACGTCGAAAGGCAAAGCTTTCAGCACCATATCGATCCGTCGCCGCCTCTGGAATGCACATACCTCGTTTCGTCTATTTTGCACGATTCACGAATTAGCGAAATTCTAGCGAACACAATTTCGTGCCAGGATGACCAAGTCGATACAGGTCTAGACGTTTTATTTTCTCGTAATTTTACATATCTTCTATCTAATGAGGTGTTTGGAGTATGAATACAGTAATAGTTCTAGGAAGCCATTCCTTTCAATGCACTTTTTTTGTCACTTCAATATTTCCAGTTCCTCTAGAACCCCAAAGAGGGTTGCTCACAGCCGCTCTTTCCTTGTGCCCTACTGCATTGTACTTGCACGAGGGCACAAGGTAACTGGAAAACTTGCCACGATACGGGCTATTTTATTTTACGGAGTTTCCGTCGTGTTCCCAGCGGAAACTCAATAAGACCGCCGCCAGGTCAGTTGGCTCGCAAGTCAGTGCACCAGCATACGGTCGTCTATGCCGCCACTTGATGGCAGAGGCGAGGGCGCTTGGCGTGGCGAATCGCCGGAGCCACGTCCAGGACTTTTGGTCTTATAAATGACTATGTTTAGTTGAATTTTAAGTTGTTCACTCTTTGTCGTTGATGATTTTGTTGCCAAAAAATCACTCACTAATTCCACAATACTGTTACATTTATTAACGCTAAAGAAACTTCTGCTCCACTTACCTATTTATAGCAGCACAACGATCACAATACCTACAGAGTAATGAAGCAATAACTTATCTTAAAAAATTTCGAGGCTTTATTGTGTCGTGTCCTTTGTGGTAGCGCGTATGCAGAGTGAACTTATATATTGCTGCGCAAAATGAAAAAGCTCGTTGGTGAAAGGAACCGCACCGGGGGCCACCCGTAGAAGGGATTTTTTTTGTGTGAGCTTTATTACGCTTGCAGGAGTCACCTGCGAACATACAGCGACCGTTGCGATATACACGCCCAGCTGTACCGTGAATAATGAATCCCCGTTTACACACATCGGGGATAAGCAAAAAAGGGTCTGGTCGGGATTGAAAAAAAAGCAAAGGCTGTGAAAAATGGAACAAAAACAGCAAGTGCTCCAACAAAGGACAACATCCGATTTTTCAGCCCAACGTGCACCCTTATCGATGCTACGTTGAACATACCTGAGCGTACGAGCGCAAAGCAAAGAGCCGGCTTTCGTAGTCGATGAAATGAATTATTCGAATCCGTTCATGCGCTATTCGGGACCCGGAACGCCCTTGGGATCGAATGAAGGAACAACGCGTGTTGGATTTGTGCAAGCGAGAAAAGTAAGGTTTGGTTGGAGCTCGTTTAAATGTAAAAGAAAATCAAGGGTTTACACCGTATTGAAATCCAATGTCGAAAACTGAAACAGATTCATGAAATACGTTTTTCAAATAATTGAATGAAAGTGTATTCTGATAAATAATAATGAATTTGGTTACGGGGTTATGCCTAGTTGCAAAAGTCGATAAATCACTTTTTTTAAACCAATATATTTTGACAGTATATCCTCATAAATATTGCCGGAAAATTTCAAGGTGGTGGGATAAAAATCGACAGATTTCTAGGCTGTTATGTTGACGCCCGTCGGAGGGCTCGAAATGTTGTTCGAAACTTCAAACGCCTTTTTATCGAATGTACGTTTTCATAGTCGGTGAGCAAAGTATCTCCAAAACTACTATATCGATCTTGCGGAACTTTTTGCAAGAAAAAGCATTAAAAGTATTGCTTTCGGGACTGGCAGTTGGTGTTTTTTCACTTTCGCGACAAGCTTGTAGTTCCACATTAAAATGATTATAAAGAAAAACAATTTCGAAATTGATTACGTCTGTGTGAACGTTCTATGTTGGCGCCGATCCGCATAGTCTATTCTTAATATATAGACCCTTCCGTCCGGTCACGCGTCGGTGAAAGGTCACCCAAAGCTCGGGATGAAATCTACGAGAACGCGGAGCATAAAGTTTACGCCGATAGGTTATTCGTTATTTTATTACGGGAAGATAAAAGTTCGCATTTATGGGGTGACGGGCGCTGGAAAATCAATAGGTCGCGGCACAAACCGAACATTCGCTATCGAATGGCACCAGAGCATTCAAAAGCATTTGTTTGTAATCTCGAATCAATTAATAACGGTTGGTCATTGAGGTATAAAAATGGCTGATATAGTATCTACAACAGCACAAGTGGAATGAATGGAACTGTCATTTGGTAATCATCAATTTTGTATTTTTGTCTTTGGCCGATTCATATTAAATCTCTTTCCGCAGCAAGTTCGTTATAGTAAAACGGGTCATTTATTTATTTTTCAATAAATAAAATCGAAGAGTATATTCAACGAATGTCTATTCGAGCGATGACTAGCTTTGAATAAAATCTATTTGGTGATCATATCTACGCTGCACTTCGAGTGAAATTGTAGCATGTGAGCCGCGAACTTAATATTCACCAATAATCGAAGATAAAAAATCTATACTAGCCGATTGAACAAGACCTCGCACTTTTTCACCCCATGCCATCTGTTTATCGCTCCCCCGAAAACTTCCAAAGGAATAAAGACAAAGGCAGACGGATGGAGAGAGCGAAAGGGACGGCTCGAAACTCTCCTTTAAGGAGATTCGCGTAAAGTTCTCCGTCGGCGAATCAGGGAACGAGAAACGATAAAGAATCGATAATGGCTGTGTGAGGAAAATAAAAGAAGGAGACATCTTTATCGTTGGTGTGAGTACAAGAGTGAGGGCGCCTCTCGCCTTGTCCACGAACGATAAAAGCAGGAACTCTTGCTCTCGTAAAACAAGAGAGAGACGGAACAAAACGTGCAAAGCAAGAAGGCTAAAGTTCCAGGCCGAACCTTGGCATACTGAGACTAGACACTTGAAAGCTGTATACAAAATAAACCGAGGGTGCAGAAACTCCCACCATTCACACACGTTGGAAGGAAGACAAAGGGGTGGATATTGTCGTCTCGTCGCCTAGCTGGCTGAACAATATAATCAGTCGATCCCTCCGCGCCAATTTGATTTACCGTTTGCGCTGCCGGCGTTGCAGCTGCAGTCGCAGCGGCTCGTGCACAAAAGCGCGGCTCGCTGCTTTCAACACGAGAGACCAAGTCAAGAGCGAAAAAGCGTTTACTCAACGTTGTTAATGATTGAGACACATAAACGAAATAAATTTACGGATCTTGGTATTGATAAATTGTTTTGCCCAATTCACACTCACTTCGCAAACATCATTCGTATCCAACTTTTGTCTCACTGTATCTTGAACAGAAGAACAATATCCGTGCAATTTGATGCGGATTTTCTGTAGAAAACTACCATGCTGCTCAAGCAAGCCCCAAATAACATGCACTTTTTGGATTTCGCAATACATCGGACACATACGAAATTCCGGTGTCAGCATGATCAACGATTGAACAGCACACCAAGGTGCTTCACACTTGCACATTGGAATACCATTGCTGTGGCGGACATGAGGAATCCTGGAAAAACGAGTGATCGCAGGAGTTCTCTACACTCCATACGAATCGTAGGTCGTTACACTAAGGCCATTCGATTAGTCGTCGATTTGTCTGAATGTCTCTCTCTGCTCTTTTCTCTGCTGGTGTTGCTATCTTGTAGCTCAGGCGGTCCGTTACCCTGACTATAGAGGTGAAATAGATAGTTGGCCGCTAGTAGAGCCGAAACAGACCGGCAAAGCGAGAGATCTCTTTAGGAGGTTATAGCACCAGACGAAAGTCCTTTACCTTGCTCCATAGTGGTCATATTAACGCTCAATAGGTTTTTCCCGCACACCTGCCACTTCGTTTCGCAGCGTAACGAGACTACGTCCATGCGTCACTTTTCGTGAACAAGATTACTGTCGGAGACGACAGTACGCGTCTGTGCAGAAAAAACATATCGGGCATCACAAAGACTTTATCATTAGATACCTCATTGGACGACCTTCCAAAGCAGATCTTTCAAAAAATACAATCAACGATATTGACTTTGTCACCTCGTTAATTTCGATGACCTCTTCATTTGAACTGTGAAATCGCTATAGGGTGCATCACACCCAACGCGGCGAGTCGCGGCTTCCAACCGAAATGCAGAATAGCAACCCTTTGAATGGAACACCCCTAATAGCTTCTGGTAAGGCGCTAACGAAAAGAAAGTTTGAGAAAGCGTATCGCTTCCTATTCCAGTCTACAGCGATATCCTCGTCACATCGAGCCTTCGATATCTCATCCTCCAGACCCGGCTACACCTTTGATTCTCTTTTTCCTTTATAGCTTTCCGTTGTCGGAGCTTTTGTCGTCGTGTATCGAGTTTTTCTCAAGGGCGAGAAAGAGAAGGAGAGATAGAGGGAGGACGCGACTAAGGAAGAGCTGAAGAAGCCGTGGAGAGATTGATCGTCAGGGAGTAGGTGGCGGCAAAGAACTGCGATCGTTTATGGCTAAGGTAGCGAAGACAGTTCATGATCGGTGGTGCATGGGAGCTAGAGAGGGCATACCTTGTCTGGGGTTGATTCGGCGATAAAGGCTACGGACGAGATGAACAGGAGAACGCGCTAGTATATACGCAAGCCACAAAGAAAGCTGCGTTACTTACGCCGTATCTGCCGTAATAAAAGTGGAAAGGAGTCAGTGCAGCAGCGAAAGAGTGCCTATAGGAAAGATAGGGGGGCAAAGAAGAGGCTTGAAGGAGGAACTCCTGCCCGAGACGTGACGATAAAATGAGAACGAACGACGAGTGCGCGACCTCGCTAGCTCTCGAGACTTGGCCGTCGATGGAACAAATGCTTCATGGGGAACACACACCCACATCCACATGTATCCGTTGCATTTTGTGTACATACAAAAAAGAACGATGAAATGAGAGGGTCAATTCGATAAAAGATTGCGAGAGGCGATCGCCACTCAAACGGGAAATTTCCCGTGAACTTGCAAGAACCTTTTGGACAGTGCTTGCAGTCATGCTTCGGAACAGGGCCAAATCCGGAGCGAATGCCAATTCGAAGAACAGAGAAAAACGGTAGCCGAATCGTTCGATATCGTCGCTTGATTCTTGATCCAAGCTCCCCTTGGTGTTACTTGCCCATGGAAAAAACACATAAAAGCAAAGGTCGGAAGCCGGTCGTGGAGCGCGTGTGACAAAGGGTTGAATGGAAGAATGCCGTAGCACATGGACATCCAGCTATCGGGGAACGGAACAATATTTTGCGGAGAGCAGCGGTAACGAAGAAGGCGCGAATTTCAAATGAGCAAGATGAACTAATCGCCGAGGCTGGTAAGCGCGCGTAGATGACGCGGGAAAACCGAGACGGCGAAATGTAGCGAGTGGCAGGGACTTTTGGTTGGTGAGGGCGACGTTGCCGCGTGGATGTGTGAGGACACTAGCCGTACGGGTAAGCGAAATGACGAAGCCAGCCGCCTCCTCGTATTTATGGGGTAGCGAGGATGTTCAAATTGGTAATGGGCTTCCGTCCAAGGGATGTTTCGATGATAAGATCATAATGGATAGAGATGGAAGATGAAGGATTGCATTGGTGGGGTGTCGGATCAGCTAATGAGCTGATTTATGACGGGAAGGAGGATCGAAGGAACGGGGTTGAAGAAGAGAACGTTGGCTTGTTCAGACGGGCTCACCTTTTCCTGTCTGTTTTGCACGTTACAGTCTCAGCTGCCGCCTCTTTTCCACTCTCGTTTCACCCCTCATTGCTCTAAACGATTAACGGCGGGAGCAGCGAAACACGTTACGTTGTATCAGCTACAATCGCCAATTTGTGGCCCCGACCAGACTTTAGACATTGATTGGCAGCTTTGTATTCCATTATTCACCGGCTCTCGATTGCCTCAGGCATTTTCATCAAGCATCCTAAAAGGGCTTTGCAGCTCCGCGTATGTGCACGGGCATGCAAGGATTCAACAAGCACAAATGGACAGCGCACGGCAAAACGTCGCTTGTACTCCACTGAGGGTGTGTCACAGCAGAAATACGTCACTTCCGGTTGGGCCCAATTCACCATCACGAGAGAAGCCATCCGCCTCCATCTATGTTGACGAGCTGCCTTTCCAGACGAGGAAAAAAAGCACGGTTTACCACGTCATACCTGATTGCAACGGATCGGTCTCTGCGCGTGAAATAATTCCGAAAAAAGACGCGGCAACAACGCCAGACTCGCGGCTGTGTGGAGAGGGGAAGAGTGGAGAGGTGATGGGGAGCCGGGCTAGTGGAGGTGGTTGTAGTAACGGCGACGTAGGGGTGGACCGATCAATATGGAGGCTAGGGAGGGTGCGGCAGGGGGAGTTGGGGAAGTTTCGAAGACACGAAAGCCGGAGGGAGTGGAGGACGACGGAGAGGGCAAGGGGAGTACAGAAGGACAAACGAGGGAATATATATTCGCTTCATCCGTGCTACGCTGACCTTGGGCCTCTCTCAGGGAAAAAAACACTGATACATCAGCTTGCAAATGTTTCTCTCTTTTCCTCTTCTTCATCCTTTCCTTTTGTTCTAATATCCATGCAACCCCACGCCCCACTACGTATTTCCATAATTTTTTGCCGTCTGACTTCTTCGGCGCGCAGTTGTCATCTATTTTTTCTAAGCGCTCTCATTTTGAAGATACAACACGAATGCTCCGGTCTCGCTCCTACGTATCTATAACGCTTCAAGAACCCTTGGCCATCAGTGCCCTCTTTTCCTTAAACGCTTATTTTTCTCGTACATTTTGTAAAGTGAAAAGTTAAAAACCACATCTTCATTTGGGAAAAACACGACCAAACACACCACTTTCGGCAGAACGAAATAGTTGGCCGAAGAAACTTTGTGCGAAAACGAAATACGGCATATATAGGAATACTTCTGTGTGTTTGTGCGAAAGTACTTCTCGAAATGAAAATAACAACGTGGCTCCTGTCTCTTCCTCCTCGCTTTCCGAAAAAACGCAGTTGGTTCTCTTCGCCGGCAACCTTTCTTCGTGCAGTGCATCCCAGTCTGTTGGCACCGAAGGGTTGGAACTCTTCGAAGATGGGGGGGAGGAGTATAGTGCCGTACTGACCCGGAGAAACCGAGGCACACCGACAATGACAATGACGGAATGAGCCATTCCATTAAGGACCCGGCCGCCGCTTTCAAGCTTGTAGTGTAGACTGCCTTTCGCCAGTGACCGAATGACACATTTCTAATGAGTATACCTTCTTGTACAAGCTTCGTTTAGCTTTGTATCTTCTTCGTACATTCTTGATAATGTTTGTGTATTATATATATACACTGCCGGCCAAAAGTATGGATACACCTAGAAAAATGTCGCGGCGCACTAAAAGTTTGATATCTTTGTGAAAAAAAAGATATCCAGATTTCCAAGGCGGCATTTTGAAAGGGACAAATGAAGCTTCACTTGGCGTTTTGGAAAAAAAATTTCGATTTTTTTAGACCCGGGGCGTCATTTTGAAAACGGCCGTTTTTTGGCTTTTTTTTGGCTGTTTAAAATCGGCTGCACGCCTTCAGGACATTTCTTTTGGCATTTTTTTTCAATGAACCGTAAAAGATAGAGCAATAACTATAGTTTCCTTTTTTAGAAAGTTTCGTACGATTTTTTTTCACCAAGTTATCGCATTTTTTTCTCAAAAAGACAATTTTGAAAAGATGCTGCTGAAATGAGAAACTTTGAGGTTTAGAGAAAATTGCCAAAAGAAAAAAAAGTTGCGTTACATTGTATTGAATCGAGCAGAATTTCTTCAAATTTTTTTTTCAAAATTTTTTGCTCCGACATTGAATGAAAAAAAAATTTTTTTTTCAATTCTTTCTTCTCAATTTTCAGCCGCACAAAGCATCCACCCTTATCTCTTACCTCATCTAAACACAAGGAGCGGAAATAAAGCTTCTTGTCTTTGTTTACATCGTACCTTTGTGGAGCGTAAAAAAGATTCTATTTCTCGCGAGTCGATATTCTATTCCTCTCGTATTCTTTTTCTCGCTATCTTTTTCGCTCATCGTTTTTGTTTACATTTTTGATTCTTTGGAATAATGTGACGAGTGTCGCGCTGACAAAGTCAGTTAGTTGTGCGAAAACTTGGAACGCGAACACGTGTGGTCTACAATCGACAAGTTTTTACGCAAATTTTTTGTTCTTAACGGATCAAAATGGCACGGAAAAAATAACTTCCACTGTATAAAAGAGAGGCTATTGTCGCGTTGCGCGATAAGGGTTCTCGCACAGAGAAATTGCCAGACAAACTCGCGTGTCTTGGAAAGGAGTGCAGACGACCATCGGGAGATTTAAGAAGTCCGAGACGTATTTCAATTGCAATCCTCCGGGTCGACCCAAAGTGACAACGTCCTCAGACGATCAAAATATCGTCGTTACCAGCACAAAATGTGGATGTTTTGTGCGGCTAAAAATTGAGAAAAAAAAATTGAAATTTTTTTATTCTTTTATTCAATGTTGGAGCGAAAAATTTTGAAAAAATTCTGCTTGATTTAATACGATGTAACACAACTTTTTTTCCTTTTGGCAATTTTCTCTAAACCTCAAAGTTTCTCATTTCAGCAGCATCGTTTCAAAATTGTCTTTTTGAGAAAAAAATGGGTAACTCGGTAAAAAAAAATCGTACGAAACTTTTTAAAAAAGGTAACTATAGCTATTGCTCTATCTTTTGAGGTTATTTGAAAAAAAGATGCCAAAAAAATGTCCTGAAGACGTGCAGCCGATTTTAAACAGCCAAAAAAAGCCAAAGAACAGCCATTTTTTAAATGGCGCCCCGGGTCTAAAAAAAATCAAAAAATTTTTTTCCCAAACGCAAAATGAAGCCTCATTTGTCCCTTTTAAAATGCCGCCTTGGAAATCCGGATATCTTTTTTTTCACAGAGATATCAAACTTTCAGTGCAGCGCGAAATTTTTCTAGGTCTATCCATACTTTTGGCCGGCAGTGTATATATATATATACATAGGGTGGAGCACATAAAGTGTTACGGAGCAATAGTACTCAAACTATTGATCATATCCAAAAATGTTTCAGACAAAAGTTTCAATATTCGAGACGGTCATACTGGACCACCCTATTTTTTTATCGGTGGAGGCGCTGAGGCTACGTCAAGGTCAACTCCACTTTTTAAATCGGAACCATGTATTTTTTTTCGTTGACACTACTGCCGATGTGTTGTAGGTCTCTGGATTCGTCTTAAAATCGGTAATAATGTCATCGAACAAAAATACATGGTTTCATTTTAAAAAGTGGAGTTGACGACGTAGCTTCAGCGCCTCCACCGATACAAAAATACGGTGGTCCAGTATGACGGCCTTCTCGAACACTGAAACTTTTGTTTGAAACATTTTTGGATATGATCAATAGTTTGAGGGCGATTGCTCTGTAATACTTTATGTGCCTCACCCTGTATATGTGTGAACAAACTTACTTATATTACAAGATTGTCAAAGAAATTTTGGTAAAAAATCCGAAGAGTACGTGGCTTCAGGAAAATTCTGCACATCCGGTTGGTAAAAAAAATTTTTCAATGTATTGACTCCAAAATAGCAAAATACAACTTTTTACTGCTTGGACTAAATATTCAGAATAAAAAAAAATAAAAAAATTGCAATCTTTTTTGTTATTCGCGGAACTAGAGCTTACGCATTCTTTTTCAAAGATCTTATCACTAAATGGTGAGATTACTGTTTGTTCGAAGTCCAGCACGCGATTCTGCAGAGTGTGAAACTCGTGAAAAACCGGCATTTTCAAAATGCTCTACCGGGTACAAAAAAATAACGCAAAATGAAGCTGGTGTTATCCTCTTGAAAACGCCGTTTTATAAATTGGTTCACCATTTTTTTTCGCCGAGATATTCGATATTTTGTCCGGATCGAAAAAATACAGGGTGCTTTATACTTTTGGCCAAGGGTGTATATAAATATGTGTGTAAGTGGGGGATTTCTTAAACCCGACAAATCCATGTAACGGTGGCTATCAGCACCCGGGGTTGCTCCTGGGACAATCTTCAGAACTCTTTATGTAAGTAGCTTTGATTCAACTTGAACAAACTCATACTACAAAATTGTTCCGTCGGTCTTTACATTCGTTTTTTTCAGGCTGAAATTAAGCTGGTAGGCTTACAATACGATTTTGAGACGATATCTATAATTTCTCGAGTCTTGTATTGTCCGATTGGACAAAGTTGACATGGAATAATGGCTCCAGTTTTTTTTCCGGAATTATTGACATGTGGAAGTGATCGGCCCAAGCACTTCTCTGCACTTTGTTTCATCAAGATCCGTGAAGTACGGCCTTAGAAAATGTGGCTGTCTTTCTAAAAGGAGAATAGCGCGCGACAACTTTCAGCGTTTATAAGGAAGGTCTTCGAGAAATACTCAGGCTCAAACAGTTTTGTGAGCTTTAATAATGTTTTATCTGACTCAATTTTGCATTTTTTCTGCTGATGTGATGATGAGTCGATATTATATTAGGGTAAGTGCGGGATAGTTGGCCACAGTTTTTTTAGGATCTGCCTTAATAAAAGTACCGGAGTTTCTTTACTTATATCCATTGTAACTAAACATCTAGTATTCAAATTTAAGATAATTTTAAAAAATCACACAAACTCGTATGAGATCAACCTTAAAATTGGTCTTTTTTTGAAATCATGATTGGCCGTCTCTCTCGACGTATCCGGGTGTGATGGCCATAGGAGTAGAGGAGAGATGGCCAGTACTTAATGCTACCCTCGATTGTCTTTTTCATTTGACGTTTTGATTTTTGATCTTTCCTTTTCCTCCGGCTACATCTAGAACCCATACCATCGAATTGAGTACGATTATCGTGTTTCCAAAGTTGGCACACTACGCCTTCGATGAGATGCGTTTCCTAATCATTTTCTCCGTAGCAATTTTCGTTATTGTTCTTCTTATATTGTCTTTCCAAGATCTTACTCGGTATTTCGTAGGTCCCAGCGGCCGCACGAAACGACAATCCTTAATTTTCACAGCATTAACGGAGATTTCTACTTTGTTCTTGAAAAAATGTTCGATTTTTCACCAATTTTTGATGCGAACCATATTAAATATAGGAGGTTGAAACTTGATGCGTTTACGAAGGGATCTTAATTGAACATGATAATTTTTTTTTAAGTTTGACAACACATGATAGTGGGAGTGGGCGGAGCCACGTGTGTCAGTGTACCGGTGATAATATTCCTCGTTTGCGGAAGTCCTAAGTCCTGAACGAGTGTTGAGATGCAAAAAAAAATCGAACATATTTTTACTTTGTACAATATGCTGTATAAGTCGAACTAGAATCGAGAAGCAAACTTGAGAAATCAAAAAATAGGAGCGATCGAATGGGAAGTCTAGTTTTTTTATCAAAAATGTTTGCAGTTTGTTGTCCATAAAATAAAAAAGTTTGAATATTTCCCATAATTCTATTTCAACTAATGAAGACATTTGTTCTACACGTGCCTGCGAAATTTCATAACGATTGCTCATGTCGAACGTGTAGGAGCACTTTCGCAAGCTCGGGAAAAGTGGTTCCGAGAAAAACGCGTTTAAAGTTAAAGGGCAGTTTAGGTGAAAATAAAATGAAAAGTTTCATACTTATACCTAATTTGCTATACCAGAAGCGTAGAGTACACCTTCCGCTTCTTCAAAAAGTTCTTCTTGAGCCTTCATCGAAATTATTATTTTTTATCCTAACAAAGTAGAACTCACCCTTAATAGCTGCTTTTAATTATTCTCCAATCCAGATCCCTCTCAGAGCAATTGCTTTTCTCGCGAACTTACTAGGCATCTTAAACAAATATAGAAAAAGAGATAAGTTGTTCGACCACATCACAATTAATAGCCATCATACATCGACTGTCCGTGGCCATCTCGTCTTATATTCCAGGAGAGATGGCCACATTCAAAGTAGAAACAACACATGCAAAATCTTGAGGTTATAACAAAACACTTTTCGTGAACTGATCAAGAAATCCAAAAATAACCATTATTTTTACAACAAACCATTATTTCTAGAAAATAACCATTATTTCTAGAAAATAACCATGAATTTTAAAAAATAACCATTATCTTTACAAAATAACCATTACTTTTATAAAGTAACCATAACTTCCACAAAATAACCATTATTTTTACAAAATAACACTTATTTTTACAAAAGGACCATTATTTTTTATAAGGGAACCATTGTTTTCACAAAATAAACATTACTTTCACCAAATAACCATTATTTTCACAAAATAACCATTATTTTTACAAAACAACCATTATTTTTTATAAAAGAACCATTATTTTCACTAAATAACCATTATTTTTACAAAATAACATCACAATAATGTAAAGCATGAAGCCTTCAAAAAATGTTAGGAGTAGTCAAAACTATTGAAAAGGATTCTACTTAATTTTTCTTTTTTTGCCAATGATTTGCTCGTACACTTACATCTGCGGGTGACGCGGAGCGAATTAAGGGGAAACATCTGACATCTAGTGAGTGATGCTATGAAATATTTCTTTTGGCCATCTATTCCTTATAGCCGCAACTCCTCCGCAATTATCCTATAGAGAAAAAGGTTTTTTCAACCATGTGTTATAAAAGAACTGTTTTTCATAATAAACTTTGTACATAACCTTTTATTCGATATGACCCGAAAATCTATTTTCGATATGGACGTAAACAATGCTGCGGCCAAAAGCTAGTGAATACGTATGTGTGTGTGTGTGCGTGTGCGTGTGCGTGTGCGTGTGCGTGTGCGTGTGCGTGTGCGTGTGCGTGTGCGTGCGTGCGTGTGTGTGTGTGTGTGTGTGTGTGTGTGTGTGTGTGTGTGTGTGTGTGTGTGTGTGTGTGTGTGTGTGTGTGTGTGTGTGTGTGTGTGTGTGTGTGTGTGTGTGTGTGTGTGTGTGTGTGTGTGTGTGTGTGTGTGTGTGTGTGTGTGTGTGTGTGTGTGTGTGTGTGTGTGTGTGTGTGTGTGTGTGTGTGTGTGTGTGTGTGTGTGTGTGTGTGTGTGTGTGTGTGTGTGTGTGTGTGTGTGTGTGTGTGTGTGTGTGTGTGTGTGTGTGTGTGTGTGTGTGTGTGTGTGTGTGTGTGTGTGTGTGTGTGTGTGTGTGTGTGTGTGTGTGTGTGTGTGTGTGTGTGTGTGTGTGTGTGTGTGTGTGTGTGTGTGTGTGTGTGTGTGTGTGTGTGTGTGTGTGTGTGTGTGTGTGTGTGTGTGTGTGTGTGTGTGTGTGTGTGTGTGTGTGTGTGTGTGTGTGTGTGTGTGTGTGTGTGTGTGTGTGTGTGTGTGTGTGTGTGTGTGTGTGTGTGTGTGTGTGTGTGTGTGTGTGTGTGTGTGTGTGTGTGTGTGTGTGTGTGTGTGTGTGTGTGTGTGTGTGTGTGTGTGTGTGTGTGTGTGTGTGTGTGTGTGTACATATACATGCCAGACATGTACCTCAGTCAACAATTCCATGGTGTTAGAAAAATGACAAGCACTGTCATTCGGACGGATACTAAATAGCGCTTGTGGTGCTGTGAGTGAGAGCACTCTCGTTTAGAACGCTCGGTGCACTCGTCTGCTTACCATGTACCGTATACGCTTTAATTAACAGTGATTTGTATTCAAACCACGAAATTTGGAGGGGGAACTTTCGCAGGCAAGTCACCACCCGACTACGAGACCGCTTTAGATCGCGTAGTCGCGTAGTGTAATCTTCGTTGCTACGTGACATTCGTTCTGATTAATTAATTGTCAGTCGGTTTGAGACTGCGCGGAACAATCACTTTTTCTGTCGATTACTTTAAGGGAGGACATATGACGGGTCGAAATTTGGTCGTTTTTTCCGATTTTTTGTTGTCTACTAGATTATTTCTTTGGGGTTTGAAGGAAAAGTATGTTGTTGAGCATACATTGAACTTATTTCATGTACATTGTTATTTAAAAAACTAACAACGTTATTGAGGTATAATAGAGGCTGTGTATAAAAAATCTGCAGATATTACACAAAGTACAGCTATTTCATGGCATTGAAAATGTAATCAGACTTTCCGGATAATAAAAAACAGGTATATGTAAATAATATGGGTTGGTTTTTATTATTTTTCAAAACATTTGATACATGAGGTATATAATTGGGTTTGTTTGGATTTGTTTTGGGTTCGTTTGGGTTACGTTTGAGTGTACTTGGGTTTGTTTGGATGTGCGTGGGTTTGTTTATCGATAACTTCACAATGGTAGGACTATAAATTTAAAATTACAATGTTTCAGAGTCTATATAAATCCAATTTTCGTTCCAATTAACAGTTTTTCAAAAAAAATCCACAAAATTGCGGTCATCCACAAAAGGGTAATTTTGGCGAAATTATTACTTATTTTTGATGGCTTAAATAATTATAAATTTCAACAACAACAAAAACGGCTACGTACAACGATAGCTACTGCAGCTAGGGAAATTTCGTTTGTTTGAAATTGAAATTGGGCAATTATAGCTAGAGCTATGATTCCGGCTAGGTCGAGAAAAAGGCGCTTGAAAGGTTTAGTATACGTAACGTATCCCTTTTAGTATACGTATGGTATACGTATTTAGTATACGTATTGTAAGTCCTTGCGCTACCTGCTCTAACTAAATCGTATGTAACTTGGTCATTTTTTGATATTTCAACTGAATTCTTTTCTCACATGCTCTTGAATCTGTTGATATTCAAGGGTATGAATATCCGTCGCAATGGTGTCCCGCTTTGAAAGAGACTAAAGACTATAGAGAGAGAGAGAGAGAGAGAGAGAGAGAGAAACTATAGATTCCCAGTTAATGGAATGAATATACCGATAAGTAATGGCGCAATGGTAAAATGGTGCATGTCTGGAGACATACGTCATCATCGAAACAAAAATTGCCGAAATATTATTATAGTTACGGAAAAAGTTTCTCAGCGTGTAAAAAATCCCTCGCCTACTTCGATGTAAAATGTTATAACGTTCGAAAAACATGTCAAGTCAATCAGTGAAGAATCGGCGATATAACGTTGCCGGCCACAGGACACAATCAGACCAAGGTGACTCGCATCATCCAACTTCAGCGCTGCCATTTGGTTGCAAAATCTTGTGAAAAAATTTGTAAAGATACTCGAAGACGAGTAGAGTAAAGGCCACTAAGCAGAGTATTCATCCCATAAACAGGGTATCGATAAAAAATTGTCAAAGTTCACCCTTTTTTCCGGCCTTTCGACTGATGGCCTATCTTAAGTACTTGGTCACGACTCGCCAGAGTACTTTTCCACCACTACAGTACAGACCACTACACCACACCAGTACAGACCACTTTTCTTTTGAATGGAGAGAATCCTTCAGGATTTTTTTCACGTAAAATGGAGGCAGCGTTTCCAGACTTCCAGGTCGACAGATCAGTATCTCTTGAGGACCAGAAGAAGAAAAGAATTTGTAATTTAAAGCTTGCACATTGGCTTCGTTTGAGGGGAAAAAGCATGTGTAACCTTGGCAGCCGTGCCCCGTGCATCGCCGCAGCCTGCACATCAAGTAGTAAAATCGAGTACAGGTCAGACCGGCCTCGTAGAATGTTATTTTCATCATTGCACTTCTCGAGCCAGCTCAATCTACGACAAAGCCTATTTCTTGTCTCTCTCCCTCGCGCCCTCTCTCTCTCTCTCTCTCTCTCTCTCTCTCTCTCTCTCTCTCTCTCTCTCTCTCTCTCTCTCTCTCTCTTCCTTACACAAAGTCGGCGCCGATAGCAAGAATAATTTAGAGCTTTTCTCGTTCTCGGCGTATTCTTATTTTATAACGACTACGAGAGCATGGGTTTTTACATTTTGTTTTCTCACCCACTCGCGGTTTTATATGTGTGTATGTGAGTATGAGAGAGTGAGAGAGAAAGAGAGAGAGAGAGAGAGAGAGAGAGAGAGAGAGAGAGAGAGAGAGAGAAGGGAGAGAGATCGAGAGAGTAAAGGAAAGAAGCAGTTCGTGTCTGGTGACCTAACGGTGGGCTGCATCGTACCCTCCTTTCATCGACCCGCCTGAGCTTTTCTCAAGGCAAGAGCCACCTTGGCCAACGTCTTATCTCTATCGTCGTGGCTCAATCCCCGCCTCCTGCTCTTCTTACTCTTCTCCCGCAACTCCTCTGCCCTCTGGACTAGTTTGAAGGGTGGAAACGTCTCTTTTCGTTTATCAACCCTCGCTTATCAAGTTTTACGTCCACCCCCTGGCTTTTCCCTTCGCTCCCCTTGCTTAACTCATCGATTGAATCCGGGATTTCTGGGGTTTTAGCTCGTAAAGATAAACATGCACAGACACACATTAAAATTCCATTTTCGTGCAATCGCCATTAAGAGAAGATACGTACGATATGACGTAATGAGCGTACATAATCAATATCGCAATTATTATGTACGAAGCCATGTAACGATGAGATGGGCACAGAGCCCGTTTATTGTTACCAATTTCTGTGCAACGTACCGTCACAATTATATACGGAATAACCCAATACCTAGTGAGGCAGAACAAAAACGGATCACCGACATTGCAGGCCCAGAATCCGGACGCCTTATCTTTTGCGGTTTCGGCGATACCACCATCAATTCCGTTCGCGCCATTCCAATTTTATTTATCAATAACAGCTTATCTCAAGCCCAAAAAGCGCACCGGAAGAAAATTATTCCGTTGATCCGTGACCTGTAAACAAAAATAAAAACGGCTCCAAACCAACTCAATCGTTCGTGATGATAACACCGTGGTATCCTATCGCAACGACTGTAATACCACTGGTTTGGCAATGCTGGAAATATCCAGGATTATGTTCGTTGTAAGGGTAAAAAAATCGTCGCTGCCGCACCCAATATAATTCAATTTTCGTCGATGGAATCACTGCACGGGCGAAATCAGTAGCGCGAACATGATTTCCAGATTGTCAAATCGAAAAGTGCACTTGGTCGACCAATAGTGAACAAAAATTGGACACCGCTTTAAAGAGAGTGCGAGAACGGAAAATATGGCACTCGGAGTAGGTCGTTTTTATGTTGAATGGTAAAGCTGAATGCTTGGACATGACGAAGGTTGCAGCGCTTTGAAAAAGAGCCCTTATTCCGAGGATCTTGTGAACACGTCTGGAACCGTCGCGGATTAATCGACGTCGGATATCGCCGCTCGTCGCAGTTCATTCTTTTTTGCCGCCTCGATCCTTTTATCGCTGCGGAGAGTCGATGGGTCATTCTACACATATAAATTGACCCGCATATCGTCGTTGATATTGCAAAACGATCTATGTCTCTTGTGATCATTATGTATAACATTTTCATTCTGAACGCATCCGTAAAACGTTCTATGTCAATAATGAATTACAACAATTCTTTCAGCTGATGCAATACGTCACGTCCTGTGAAACAAATAATGAGGGCAGCCATGAAAAAATTCGGGGCCCATGAGGGTTTGAATATGGATTCCCTACTTGGGTTTTCCACTACACAATCGGACTGGCCTCGACAGAAAAATAACATGGCTGGGTAATTTATTCAAAAAAGGTCGTAGCGAGAAAAATGATAGAGGGCTCAGACGGGATTCATCAGGGCAGTGGTTGTTACAGGGCATACAATATATTTGCAAAGTTATTTTTAAGAATTCCTAGTTTTTAGACATACTTCCATAGATGTGATATATTTAAAGTTTAAGGTATCGATAAAACACTAGGGTAGGTCACTTAAAATAAACATACACGTGGAACTTTACAATAAATAATTTGTATTCCATAAACATTCAGAATCTTTGGAAAATGAATTTCGGCATACAAAATAGTTTTTTTTAAAATAATTCATGCATGCAGGAATGATAGCACATATGTACGTACAGCACCGTGTGGTTACTTCGATATTTTTTATTGAACTAATTTCCGTTCAATGCTCGTGACAGGATAAACAATATCCACCGAATTTTTTGAGATAATTCGCCATTCGTAAACTTTAGATGACTTTGTTGGGTACATGAATACACTTGTTTTTTTCCACACTTTTGCTTCAATGTAAAAACATGCTTCAGACTCGTTGCGTCCGAAAATGTTGTTAATTTCCGCGACGTATCCATTACGCAAAAGCACGACGTTATCTGGCGCTCTCATACCAATAAATGTGGAATGATTAAAAACAATTTTTTTACAATCACTTCTCCATTTTCGATATACTTCCGACCAATCTCGCTTGATATGTGTCCACTAATAAAGCTGATAATTATAGGGCAGTAATAGGGTTACTTCATGGCTTCGATCGGGTTCTGTTGAGGCAACCAGTCGGGCCCTGATTCATAAGCCTCTTTAGGCCCTTCTCGACAAAGTGTGACCGGCCTCCAAGGGACCTGATCGGGTGTTATGTTAGGACCCTTGCAGAGTAAGGGAAAAATAATCGGGGCCTAGTCAAAGCCCTGGCTGAATTCTTTCACGGGGTGACCCCAAGCCGCAACTTTTCGTAGCTACGTAAGCTGTAAGCTTGTTTGGCCTTCTTGTAGAGTCGTCCGAAAATCACATCGAACGAATGGCAATATCAACAACGATATATCTATCTATATATATAAAAGGCGAAGTCTACTGGCTGACTTATCATCGCTTAACCTAAACCACTGAAGGTAGAAACGTGAAATTTGGAGAGGGTCTTGATTTTATATTGCAGGCATCGTTTGAAAAGCGATTTTTTCAAAATTCAACCTTTAAGGGGGCGACAAGGGGTGGCAAATTTTGTATGGGAAACAATATTTTTCTGATCAAATTTACTTGAGAGTTCATACGAACGCTCTGTGACACAATTAATGAAACACGTCTTTCGGTGTTTTTTTTAAATCAACCCTTGAGGGGAGAAAGGGGATGGAAAAGTTTGTTTGGAAATTTAAAGAAATCTGGTCGGATTTACTTGAAATTTGGCATTCGTGTTTCTTGAAACTATTAATGAAAGACATATTTCGGCGTTTTATAAATTCAACCCTTAAGGAGAGAAACGGGGTGGCAAAATTTGAATTGTAAATAAAAGAATCTGATCAGAAGATGTACTTGAAACTTAGTGTTAATGCTCTTCGACACAATTAATAAAAGACGTATTTTAGCGTTTTTCGAAATGCACCCCCTAAGCGAAAGGGGGTGTCAACGTTTGTACGGAAAATAAAAAAAGGTTCAAATTTACTTGAAACTTTGTATAAACGCTCCTAGACACAACGAATGACATTTCAGCGTTTTTGGAAATGCAATCCGTAAGGGGAAAATGGGGTAGCAATGTTTGTATGGTAAAAGAAATATCTGGTCAGATTTACGTAAAACTTAGTATCAATGCTCTTCAACACAATTCAACATGTTTCGTAATGAAATATTTCAGGAGCGCATTTCATTAAGGAGCATTCGACAGACGTCTGCGCGAGTGAAGCTGCGGGCGGAATGCTAGTAATACATATGTAGTGACATTATTGCGAAGACATCGATCTCGAAGACCATCCTTACAGTGGCCTAATGGCCCCATAGTTAACATCATGTTCAAGGTATTAGATTTTGTCTCGAATGTAACGTTTGAAGAAGCGTGAGCAGATTTAAATATAAGTCATCAGGCCAGGATCATCCTGTTTGCGAAGTCAAGGATTCACTGAAAATAATTGTACGAACTGTCCTCAAAACAGTCAGGAATTCAAAATTTGCTCTTCCCTTGTGTGTGTGTGTGCGTGCGTGCGTGCGTGTGTGCGTGCGTGCGTGCGTGTGTGCGTGCGTGCGTGTGTGTGCGCGCGCGCGCGCGTGTGTGTGTGTGTGTGTGTGTGTGTGTGTGTGTGTGCGCGCGCGCGCGCGTATATATACATTAATTCAACCACAGGGTGATAGGCCAGTTTTTTAAGTAGTTTTCATCACTCTTTTTAAATAAATTAAGGCAAACATATCTTTATGTAAAGTTCTGTCAGCTTTGTTTAAGCCGCATTTTCTGCAGATATTACAAAAAGTGCAACTATTTCATGACATTGAAAATGTAGTCAGACTTTTCGGGTAATCAAAAGCAGGTTCACGTGAATAATATTAGTTAGCTTTGATTTTTCGTCAAAATATATTGATACATTGAGGTAAAGGCGAACCTCGATATAACGAATCTCTAGGGAAGTTTGTTATATCGAATTTTCGTTATGTTGAGCGTTCGTTATATCGAAATCATGTGCCTTAAAATGTTCTTTAAAAAAATATATTACTACTACAGATGTAGGGATATTTTTTAAAGAAAGAAAGATTTAAATTACAGCAATTTCTACTAGCAATTAGCAATTAGACCATAATATTGCATCAAGTTTTCGGGTGTCTATCTTGAGAGAATGGACAATTCTTCGTTATATCGCGGTTTGACTGCATATAATTGGGTTTTGTTTGGATTCGTTTTGGTTTCGGTTCGCTTGGCTTTGTTTGGTTGTGTTTGGGCTTGTTCGGGTTCATTTGAGTTTGTTCCAGTTTATTTCTATAATTATTGTTATATCATCGTTTCCTATATTTGTAATATACGTAACAATAACATTTAAAAAATAATAACAAGATTAGAATCGGTCGGGGGAGGGTATTTGTCAACCAATCACAGTCATTTGGCATGCCGTCCCTCCCCCTACTCTACTACAACACAGTGGCAGCGGAGTGGGGGAAGTGTTAGCTTCGTGTGACATCCAGCTAATTCCGACCCCTATGCAGTTTTACAACATATACCGTTTCAAAAGCATTTTCAATGCTAAAAATTGAAAACTAGCGTACGTTTTCCCAAAACAAGTTGACGAAGATTCCTTTTCTTTTCCGACCACAAGCCAGGTGTAACCCGTTGATAAAACAATATAGGGGTCGCTGTACGAAATACCTACATGCGTGGGTGTTCACACACGTGCACTAGATACCTTTGCTCAAGAGTGGCGAATGCCGTGAGTGAGAAAGCGATCGCAGCACATACACCAGTGCTAAAAATACGAGCTTTCGAGTCAGTGGGCCCGTCGATTAGAGATGTGTCGACGACGCCAGAACGGACACCATGTGTCCCGCGCGTCCGTGTGTACGTGGACGTTTTCCGATCGATCGGGCCTCCAGCGCAATAACCCCATCGGCGTTGGTTTCTCTTGGAGTATCGGGTAGCGTTCATCCCTCGGCCTACGCGAGATTTCAACCCTGCTCTTTCTCGCACCCGCCCCCTCTTGCCTCTTCGTGTATCCCGTGGTTTACTCCACCTCGACGTTTCGCGCTCACACTTTTTTGCCGCGTTTCCTCCCCCTAGGCTTCCTTCGTCTTCTCCTCTTTCTCCTCCCCCGAGATGAAGCTTTCCGCTCAAGTAGCCATCTTCGCTACTTCGTTCTCCGCATTTCCGCCGCTTAATTGTATCGTTATAAAAATTGAGGGGAGCGTACGGCACGGCGGAAAGAAAAGAAACCTCTGAGCCCGTATTTCGTGTCGGCACTGTCAACACACTTTTTATACGTGCTTTGGCTTGCGCGGTTCGTTAGTGACACAATCTATGTACAAATCTACACTATGTACAAATGTACACTATGTACAAATTCGCCAATGTAGCGTTATAAACCGTTTTTTTTTTTCGATTCATCGTCCGGCAAAAAAAGGACACGGATACTCGAGTCAAAGTTTTATGGCAGAGGGATGTTTTCTACCCGTGAAAGAATTCAGCCAGGGCTTTGACTAGGCCCCGATTATTTTTCCCTTACTCTGCAAGGGTCTTAACATGGGACCCGACCAGGTCCCTTGGAGGCCGGTCACACTTTGTCGACGAGGGCCGATCGAAGCCATGAAGCAACCCTATTACTGGCCTATAATTATCAGCCTTATTAGTGGATACATATCAAGCGAGGTGTTTTGCAATAATGAAAACTATTTTCTTCAAACAAAGGATTATTTATTATTCACCTCGAAATTATAAAATAAAAAACAAGTTCAGTTTTACAGTTTATATTGTATGCCCTGTAACAACCACTGCCCTGATGAATCCCATCTGGGCCCTTCATCATTTTCCTCGCTTCGACCTTTTTTGAATAAATTACCCAACCCTGCTATTTTCCTGTCAAGGCCTAGTCCAATTGTGTTGTCGAAAGCCCTAGTAGGGAATCCATATTCAAACCCTCATGGCCCCCGAATTTTTTTATGGCTGCCCTCCTAATTTCTTTCACGGGTGCTTTGATGCTGCCCACAGTTCACTTTGACCAGCATCAAAAGGGGTTTGTGATTATGTCGCATTTGTTTTTAAGGCTATAGGCCACAGTAACGGGTATAAAATCATGAGCGAATTTAACAATTTTTTTTTCGTATGAAAACGTGATTCACTCATAAAATTAATTACACATCTATTTAGTACGAATATCAAGCTGTTCAATTTTTTTTTCGATGTACAAAATGGCCAATTACTCGAAACTTCTCCAAACAGCTTTTTTCCAATTGGCGTGACAAATAACTTCAACAATTTTCCCTCGATTTACTTCAAGTTTAAAAGTTATGTTCCTAATTGCATTTCGCAGAGAAGTACGTACGGAATTTCTGATTAATCGAAAACTTATCATTTTATGAGCTGTTTATGAGCAGTTATAACGAAATTTTTCACTGAAAATTCATTTCTGATGTTCAAATACCTACAACTTTTGAATAAAACTATATTTTTTAAATTCCGTACCTACTTCTCTTGGTATTCTAATGTAGATTGACGAAAATTTTTGTTTTTTGTTCTAGGTCAAAAATTGTGGTTGCTAAATGTCACGCCGCGGAGCGCATTAAAAAGATATAACAAAAGAAAATATTAATAGTCGGCCATTTTGTACATCGAAAAAAAAAATACCTAACAGCTTGATATTCATACTAAATAAATGTGTAATTAATTTTATGAGGGAATAACTTTTTCATACGAAAAAAAATTGTTAAATTCGCACATGATTTTACACCCGTTACTGTGGCCTAAGGCTGTAATATCATTGATATCATTAGTATTACGACCAAATCGTTCGCAATTATTTAAAAAAAAACAACTATGCTCCGAGAATCTTGCTTTATTTAGTTTGTATCAACGCTGTCGGTTCGATGTGGTTCAAGCTTTACAATGCTCGTGTCGTATTCGCTCGCATCGCGACACGAGTCGATTCGAATCACTATCGCACCCGACGAGGACGTTGGGCCATTCATCTTTTATTCGCCATCAACCACCTACTCTGCGCGTCCTCGGATCCGGTATCACCGTGTGAAAACCCGGTGTCGGTTCAACCAGAAAATTCGGACTACATGCAGCTAATCGATCGAAAGTTAGGTCGATGCCATCGACGGTGCAGATAGCGAATAGCACCAAAGATCGATGCAAGATTAATCGTTTTTTATTATCCGTTGAAAATCTTCCCGACCAGCCCCTCACCCCCTTACATTGCACCCCATGCACATTGTACAATGCATATCTCAATGCAGTGAGGTAACACAACTGACCACTTTTGTGCGTTCTATTCGATCTTACATGAAATCCCTTTGGGCAACGAGAAATTGTTTAAATATTTTGAGACTCTGATCTCTTCAAGTGGATGAAGAAACTGCGAGGAAGATACAAGTTTTTTTTTCGTCAAAAAAACGGGGTCATCTCGAATTACCGTAACGATTTCGTCCCATTTATCATTTCTCTACGTGGTCGGATCATCACACCATTTTTGGGGGGCAACAACACATTGTCACGGAAAGTGAAAGGTTTCTTTGTTGAAAAGCGAGAAGGGTGACCACGCACAATCGAGGGTGCAGAAGACGTAGAAAGGGCTCTTCGAGCTTTAATAATAATTCTCAACACCGAATATATTTTCGCAGTGATGTCGAAGTTCGCATTGTTGGAATGCAACTAAAATTAATCGTCTTTAGGTGTTAATGATTTTTTGTGCCCGATTTAGCCTGTGAGAATTACTAATACAGTTTTACGTATCTTTAATAGATATTTACGATCTCAATGTGTATAAAATTACTTTGGATAATGATAAAAATAGAGAAATTAAAAATTAATTAAAATAAAATGGTTGCATTCCAACGATGTAAACCTCAAAGACATCTTTCGTAATGTCAATTGAATATAGTTAATCCTTAAGAATCACAGTGTAAAATTGTCAAAAAATCAATGTTTTGCATTATCCGATAGTACAGACGGTTATAAACATGGACCTGGCATCGCCCATTGATTGTATGTAGACAATTAATATGATAATTCCACATTCGGAAGTTTAATCGCGTTTTTCTCGAAATGTCATTTTTCTAAACGATGTACACTCTCAAAGCAAGAGTTTTTAAGTTATCCATCTCAAATTTTGACACAACATACTTCACGCCATTCTTTAGCTGGCTATGGAAGCTTTTATTTTTAATGATCATATTTTTGTTAACGAAAAACTGTCGAAAAAATAAACTAAAGTCGATATTTTTTTTCAACCGCCGCCGTTTTGTCAATTTTGATAAAACGAAAAAGAATCCTCCATAGCAAGCTAGCGGCTTCCATACTAATTAATAATCTTCTTACAAATTTTATTTCAGATAATATTTGCGGCCTGTACAACCGTGAGGATTCGTCTTTTTACGAAGAAATGTGCAACTTTTAAAAAAATGTAAAAAAAAAATTAAAATTAACGTTTAAAAATGTATTGTCTGTTCTTTATTGTCTTCATGAGTGCTTTGATTTGACATTTAAAAAATCAGACTGATTAGCGTATTTTAACAATTGAAAAAACTTCGCGAAAATCAACAATTTTTCAACCCGTTACACTGTGATGATCCCTTAATGGCGGCCTCGAAATGGAAGAGACCCTCTCCGATGATTGTTGCAAGGGAGTCAACGATATAATTGCGTTTAAGGTGTTGATCGTATTGCGATCAATTCGAAAGCAAAAGAATCCAATGTTTATCTTTCCAACGATCGTAGGAGCAATGCGGCAAGATGGTTTTTGCAAACGGATGTTGGTGGATTTTCCGTGAGCTGTTTTTTGTTCATTACTCACCACATACATTACGACGGGTCAAGCAATGGTGCACCGAAAGAACGAATTGTTGCGGGGCAAGAGGGCAGGGACATCGAAAAGAAAAGCCCTTTTCGCCGGGTGAAAGATCGAGAGTGAGGAAGCAAAGAGAGTCGCGGAATGGCGCGAGCAACACAAGCATCATCCGGAACAAACGAGCTACGTTACTCCTGTAATGGGGTACCGGAACAAACTGGGAAATTTTCCTTGTGTGGCGCAAATCTGCGATCGACGATTTTTCATCCCGTCTTCCGAGACGCGTACTCCCCCCTTCCCTCTCTGATCGTTCTTTTCTTCTGCCATGTTCCGAGAACGAGATTCAGAAGCCATAACTATTCATTTGATTCATCTACACGACAGTTTTCCCATTATGGTCAGACTGGATGACCGGAACCAGCAAAATGTCATTGTGGACATAAGAAGTGGTAGACAAATTCAATGGTGTTCCGCAGTCATCCTTGTTCTTCCAGAGCTATCTCTCTCTCTCTCTCACTCTTCTCTTCTCTTCTCTTCTTCTCTTGCTCTGTTCCTTCCCACCTTCTGGAAATCAAGTCCCAGCTAGTTGTGGACGCGACTACAAGTAGAGGACGTACTAAAGCATTGTGAAAAGTGTAGTCTCGGTAATTTTCCACTGTTTCTGTATTGTCCAATTATGTTGAAATCATCTTTGACGCGGATCGTCGTTGCTGTAGTAGATTCGCGTGCAGAAATTTATCGGTGAGCTCCCGGATCCTACCATATCCCTATAGGGATTTGATAGTGACGCTGCACGTATGGAATCCACATTGGAATCCAAGTCGATACCACACTATTTCCCGATTGACGTCGTTTGAGATTGACGTCGTTTGAGCCAGGGCTTTGACTAGGCCCCGATTATTTTTCCCTTACTCTGCAAGGGCCCTAACATGGCACCCGACCGGGTCCCTTTGAGGCCGGTCACACTTTGTCGACGAGAGCCTTAAGAGGCGTTTGAATCAGGGCCCGACTGGTAATTCGGCCAGGGCTTTGACTAGGCCCCGATTATTTTTCCCTTACTCTGAAAGGGTCCTAAAATGGCACCCGACCAGGTCCCTTTGAGGCCGGTCACACTTTGTCGACGAGGGCCTAAAGAGGCTTATAAATCAGGGCCCGTCTGGTTGCCTCAGCAGAACCCAATCGACGCCATGAAGCAACCCTATTACTGCCATATAATGATCAACTTTATTAGTAGATACATAGCAAGCGAGGTGTTTAGCAATAATGAAAACTATTTTCTTCGAATAAAGGATTATTTGTTATTCACCTTAAAATTAGAAAATAAAAAACAAGTTCAGTTTTACAGTTTATATTGTATGCCCTGTAACAACCACTCCCCTGATGAATCCCGTCTGGGCCCTTTACCATTTTACTCGCTACGACCTTTTTTAAATAAATTGCTCAACCCTGTTATTTTCCTGTCCGGGCCTAGTCCGATTGTGTTGGGGAAAGCCATGGTAGGGAATCCATATTCAAACCCTCACGGGGCCCGATTTTTTTTATGGCTGCCCTCCTAATTTCTTTCACGGGTGGCGTGTGTTGGATCTCTCAAAGAAATATCCTTTTGTGTTCCCGCACACAAATTTATTGGGGCGTCCCAAGATGCACCCACATCTCTGTACGGATTTGTTAGGAATACCTGACATAGCCCTCATTGGAGTCCACATGGATATCGCGATGTACCGGGATACATCGGGATGAACGCCACTTAAGATTTCTTACCACGTTCGGATCGAAAATATGTGAAAAGTTATGGGGAAAAACTCTGTTGAAACATAACCTGTACGCTTCGTGAGCGTGTACGTGTGGTGATATTATGTCAAAGAACAGTAAGATCAATCACAAACGGTAATTGAAGTGGATTTTTAATGACGTATTCTAAACCAATTATTAAGATATGCTTTTTTAAGCGATTTACTTTTTTAAGGCAAAATTTATATAGTTTTTTTTTAATCCACTCATTTTGTGTATCTATATATTTTGTTTAGAAAATTTAACGTATATAACGCGATAGGATCTATCAAGCATCGTATCGGAATTCTTTAGCATTCGAATTGGATTCGTACATGGATTCCAATTGGGAATTATTTAGAATCCAGTACGAATCCAAATTGGATTCGTAGACGGATTCCAATGGGGAATTCGTTAGAATTCAACTTGGGTTCATACTGGATTCCCATGGGGGATTCTGTAAAATTCAACTTGGATTTGTACATGGATTCCAATGGGCATTAGAATTTCACTCGGATTCGTACATGGATTCCAATGGGGGATTCTTTAGAATTCAACTCGGATTCGTACATGGATTCCAATGGGGAATTCTTTAGAATTTAACTTGGATTCGTACATGGATTCCAATGGGGAAGTCTTTAGAATTCAACCTGGATTCGTACATGGATTCCAATAGGGAAGTCTTCAGAATTCAACTTGGATTCGTACATGGATTCCAGTGGGGAATTCTGTAGAATTCAAATTGGAATTCTACACGGATTGCAATAGGGAATCCCGAATAGAATTCAACGTACAAGTGTGACGTTTTAGTATAGGGTTTCGATGCAATGACCCATTGGATTCCTATGCGGAAGTGGGAGCAAGTATGGAAATCCACTTGGATCCTCACAACAATTTCTGTACAGGTTGGAGAAGATTTAATTTGCTTACAATCTGTGTGTCATTGATATTATAAAGTTGTCGTGGTTGTCAGTAGACTCATTTGTTCCGGCTAAAAATACGGTATCCCTTTCATAGACTCGAATATTTAACTGACTTCCATCTACAATGGAGTAAAGCTATATACCAGTATGCTGGTAAAATATAAAGCCAAGGTATCGACCTTTTAACAAAAAATCGAGGCCTTCCAAATCGGGTAACTTATACCACACTTTATGGAGATGACACTGGTAATAGTATTTATTCCGTGTGTGCCCTCTTGAAGTTTACATGAGTGCCGTTCCCTTGCCCTTTACAATAGTATTTTTATATCAATTTTCTTAGATCTGTTCTAACAAGGAACATCCCTCAGGTAACTTCCTTCGATTATGTCGAAACTTATATATGTTATGAAGCATTGAAAACTAAGCGACTCGTATCTTTTTTTATCGGCGGAAAAACGGTTTTGTGGGGTGAAACCAGCCCACGAAGAAAGGCATGTTAAGGGGTAATAATGCGGTTTCACCCACAAGCAGTCGACCGATCGCAATGAAAAAAAAACGAAAATTCTTCTAATCCGAAGCGATGAAAAATCCTCTACAGAGTTATCACAGAAAAAATAATGAAGAGGTGAGTCACTCCTATTTGAGGGTTGGTTTCACCTCTTAAAACCGTTTTTCCGCCGATTAAAACAAAGTTGTGTCGCTTAGTTTTCAATGTGCAAATGTGTTTTCAATGCTTCGTAACATACTTAAGTTTCAACAAAATCGAAAGGCGACACCTGAGGGATGTTCCGTGTGTAAGTTCCTAGTTTTTTAAATTGTCGTATTGCTATTTAATAATTTACATACTCAATAATTCTCTATGTCTGATCTAAACTAATATACGCATCTATAAAATTCTCGTTCCCTAACGATAACACAAACACGGGGTCAGCGAATTTTTTAAGAAAATATTACATATAAAACTTAGAAAAATGTAACTAGCAAAAGAATTTTAAACATTTATGGATCTATAAAATATATGCGAAATTTCTTATTCTCAACTTTCGTTGGGTATAATAATTGATTGTAACTAACTTTTGTTAAGTGTCACTGTGATTTACCAATCATTCAGAAGGGCCCTGCTCACGTGCCCAAAAAATACGGCTCTCCGCGAAAGGAATACCTCAAGTTAGTCTGTCTGTCTGATTGTGAGCAATGTAGTCATGGAAACGGCTGAACATTATTTCCGAACCCTTGGTATGTGAAAATAAATGTTATCGGAATTTCCCTGCACTCTTTTATCTGGATCCAGCAAGCAGAACCTGAGAAAATCCTTTTTTCCTTTAGGAAGGGAACACGCAAAACCCTTTGGCATGCATAAAAAAGTTTTTCAGTAAATCCGCAATGTAAACCAGTTTTCATTAGCTTTATCTTCCTCTCACTCCTTTTCTTCAAGCTTTTTTTTGTGGTGATAGGATTATGGGTATTTATCAAACCATAAAGAAAACGTGCTTACATCCTTCGATAGAATATTAGCGTAAAATAGATTTCCGTTATACACACCAGCCAAATTTTCGACACGTATCCGACGAAAGTTGCGGGCAAAAGCTAGTTTGACAATGAATACTATAATCTTTATCAAAAAATAATTTCTCTGAATTTTTCTTTCCCGATTGAACGATACATATATAAGGTACCTGCGGATCATAAGGTCTATCGGCTAATAAGGCCTAAGTAACGAAAATCGTATTTGAAATAACCACACTCACATACGCCTATTGCACGAGGATGTCACTACAAGTTTGCGGTGGCGCGATACTCTGCTCCCCGTCGCCAGTGTTACATCATCCATCATAAGACGCGGCCGCGCAGCACGAAATAATAATGAAATTAAAAAAATAATAGAAGTCGGTGCCAATAAATCGTAAGTATTTTTTGTAATATTACACTCATCTATCTAAAAACACAGTCCTCATCTTTATTAACTCAAGCTTCGATGATCATAAATATTTGGATAGCGTACCGTGGTCCAAATATTTGTTATTTTGTTTTTCTTACATACGTGGTCGACTGTTATTAAGGCCTACTAAATTTAACCATATGCCTTATTATCCTCCTACGTCTCGTACCAAAGTTTGTTTGTTTTATAATGTATTTTACATTACTTTTAAGATGTTACGAATGTAAATAAGTAGTGCGCATATTTATTACTAATTATTTGACCGTTATTTTTGTGCCTCGATCCCGAAGCCTCCAAAACGAGTGGCGTGATCCGAGCAGTGAAAAGAGGAACTTTCAGTTCATACAAAGCTGCAGAGGATTATTGATCTTAAATACCAAATATATTACGTATAGTTTGATTAAGTATGTTAACGCCGTAGGCCTTATTATCCGACCATAGTATAATAAGACCTACTGTCAAGGTTTTTAAAAGTGTTTAATTTTGTTTTTGTTTATGGTACAAATTACATTTTTTCGTTTATATTTTTCAGAAATTGAACTTAAATAATGATTACATTAAAAATATGTTGATTAAATTGGATATTTTTCATTTTATTTCGAACATTCCTTAGCTAGGCCTTATAACCCGCAGGTACCTTATTTTTAGTTTCGTTGTTCCCGAAATTCCTGATGATAGACTGCCCTACCCGGAACATATCTCTCTTCCTCTTCATCTTCTTCTACTCCTTCCGTTGAAAATACCCTGCTTCCGGGTGACGGTGAAATTCGATGAAACGAGTAAGTGTGTTCCGAAAGCCAGGAAAACCCAGGATATATGGAGGGTAAGGGCTCTCTATAGGTGGCTCTCGGTCGCACTGATTACGTTTTTTTCCTTTTCCTGCAGGAAAAAACCATAGTCTCCTTTTACTCCGGAAATTACTTCCATTCCATGCCTTCTTCCGGGACGACTTTATCAACCCCCGCCTCCCAGTTTTCTCATCACGTTTCGTGCCTTTTTTCGGAATCGGCCGTGCGCTAATACGATTATAGATACATACTTGCCGGCGCACACACGCACACACACACAAGCGCGCGCGCGCGTGTGTATATATATATATATATTTGTTCGTTTTTCTGGACCTACTGGTCCTGAGGAGTCTGAACCAGTGAGATCACTGTCGTATAATCGACCGCGACGCGACGTTTGCCTTTTTCACGAACTTTTATTGCAGCTACGATATACAGGGTGTCCAATAGGAAGTTGCTGAAACTAATCGACTGTCATTTTAAAACACGTGCACAGACTCAGAAGAGCCAAATTGCTTTAAATAGAGGAAACTCTGCAGTTCTAAACGCACATAAATAAAACCCAATCAAATCTTTTTTATGTCAATTCATTACATCTTATAAAAATAACGAAAAAGTACAGTGATTAATGATCGATATTTTCGAAGTGCGAACCATTAGATTGTGCACAAAAATCAATTCTCTTTTGAAAACTGTGAAAAACTGTGTCCAACATATCGTTCTCAATGCCGCGAACCACTTCCTGGATGGCCGCGATCAGTTCTTCTTAGCGTAATAATGATCTTTAATGTAGCCCCACAAGAAAAAATCACAAGGGTCCAGGTCCGGTGAGTACGGAGGCCATTCTAATCCGCCTTGAGCAAATTTAGGATACTCCATACCGATTACTCGAGTCCCATATACGCGATGAATAGCTTCAAACACCTCATGAGTCCGGTGCGGCGTCGCTCCATCTAGCATGAAGTAAAATTTTTCAACCAGTCCCCTCTTTTTTGCATAAGGGAAGAATTTCCTTTCCAAAAGCTGTTTGTAACTCTCTCCTGTTACCGTAGATTCCAATAATTGCAAATAAATTCCTTTTACTGAAATCGCTGCCCATGCCGTTACTTTCTGTGGATGAAGGGTCTTCACTAGCGATGTGTTGGGATTTTCCGTTCCCCAAAACCGGTAATTTTGCTTGTTTACGTACCCATTCATCCAAAAATGTGCTTCATCGGAATAAATAATCAATTTCTCATTAATTTCTTCGGCTTCAAACATTCCCGTAATAGTGTTACAAAATTCGATGCGTTTCGTCAAGGTATGTTCAGTTAACAATTGATGAGTGCCCATTTTATATGGATGAAACTTTAAGAAATATTTCAAAATGTTTTATAATGATGATTTAGTTATCTTTAATGCTTGAGCAGCGTTCCGAATCGAATCATTTGGATTTTGTTTGAAATAATTCTCAACTTCGTTGATCTTCTCTGGTGTAGTCACCGTAACAGATGGACCTGGCAACTTGTGTCTACGGTCCTGGAGTGTACCATACTTCACGAAGTTATCGATTATCCTACAAAAATTAACATAAAATTACGTCAATGCAGTTTAATTGAATTGAAACACAAGTTGTGTGATAGATGCATATGAATAAATATTAAATTCTTTTCAGAGTGTTTTCGCTGGCAACTCTATGAGTTCCAAGCTTAGTACGAAACCCTCTATTGCTCACTCATTTTGACCCGCGCGTACTTGGTTCAACCAGGGCTGGAATAAAACTGCGGGGCCTCAGGTATGCGCCTTAGAAAAAGGGATCCCTATTGAATTCATGGAGGGAAGAGACACTTATGTAGTTTTAGCAACTTCCTATTGGACACCCTGTACTTCCTGTCCAATGAACACTTTTTCCCTTGACACTTGACAATTCGATTTTGCATTTGCGTCATCTTACGACGTAAGCCAAGAATTTATTCCGCGCAAACAGTCTCGCGTTGAGCCCCCCCCCCCCCCCCCTTAATGACGCTTGGTCGCCCTTTTTATCCGCCGCCAGATGAGCAATGACGATATTCGGATCGAATGAGAATGGGGGAAGTGGAAGCCGCGACTTAGAAGTCGGATGTGGTGTGAAGGGACCTGTGCCAAATTGCTGCACCAGCCTTAGCCTGGAAACGGGATTTCACAAATTACCGCAGACCCAGGTCCGTTTTCTGCCTCTTTATTGCCCATATACGAGGATATCTATCGCGATCTCCCGGGAAAATTAGGATCGGCTTCCTTCCTGCTTCGCGACCGCCAGCTTTCGTTGCATCGCCGTGTGTATGTAAATACGTACGAGTGACGATGCACACACTGCCTGTGTACCTACATTGGAGATTTAGGGATTTGTCGACGTGTAGATATATACTGCGGATGTAGTGAGAAGGCTGATTACATCGAAGTGATTTGCTCATTAAAAATATAATTGGAAGGGCATACCAAGGTACACTTTAAGGGGTTATGCCTGATGTCAAAGTTGAATGATCATTTTTTTCATAGCCAATATAGTTTGACTGTATATCATCTCATAAGTGTACCCTGAAAATTTCAAGGTGATCGCAACAACCCATGTGCGGGTCTACGACGTTCCGAGTACGGCCGACGTTTGGCTGTATCGTGGCAACACGTCGGCTGCCAACGGTCGACGGCCTATGATGAGCCAGCGTTGGCGAAACGTACTAGCCATGGTTGGCTATCAGGCGGCGATGGCTCGGCAGTCGACGATCGAAAGGCGACTATGGCGCAGAGTTGCCGAAACCGTTATTCGATCGTCGCTCCGACGGTACGCTTGATAGTTGGCGCAACGCTGGTCACCACGGTTCATCCGACGCTGGCTAGTCGTCGCCCGGGTGTAGTTGGCCATGTGTGCAGACCCAGAATACAGCCAACCCTTGGCAGTAAGACGGCGTCGAATAAACAGCCGACGGTCGGGACGCGACTATGGCTTAGAGTTGGCGAAAGTGTTGTTCGAATGTCGCGCCGACGTTACGATCAGTACTTCGCGCAACGTTGGCTGCCACGTTTAATCCGACACTGGGTAATCGTCGCACGGGTGTAGGTGACCATTTTTTGCAGACCTAGAGCTCGACCGATGCTTGACCGTAAACAAAGTCCAGTAGACCGTTGGTACCCGACCTCCACCGTTCGAATTTTCTTTTGAGCTTGCCTGAACAGTATTGTGTAGCGCGCAACCTAAACGGTGTGGATATTCCACAGTGGAATTAATTTAACCAATGGCGGATAAAAATAGGTCTTCGTATAATCGCGTAAAAAAGTTTCGTCGTCTCCATAAAGAGGAAAACGAAGTTAACGCTTCTGCCCACCAATCAACTTCTAACAGCTACATGGAGAGAATTTTTAAGTAATTTTTACTGCGAAATCACAGTAACTCGGTGACAAATGTGCAATTCTTCAGGTTTTTAGGAAATAAATTATAAATTTTCATGGAAATGAATCAAAATTTACTTTTGCGTAACAGAAATTTAAAATATTTTCCAGAATGTTTACTGAAATTAGTAGTAAAATTTCATGAAACGTAAAGATTACGACAATAAGTTAAAAAAGTGCTAATATAAATGAAATTTTTCAGTGGAACATTGAGAAATTTTCGTGTTTTCCATAAAAATTTAAAAAAGGAAGCCGAAATTTTCCGTGCGCTTATGTATGACGCAGTATGACGAGTACGAACGACGCCGACCCGCGTTGCTTAGCAACAGCGGTACCGCGCATGCGCATTATAGTACGAAACATGGGCCAAGAAAGCCTCGTGGTCTCGTGCAGTCTAACGTGTTCTACGCAGTTGTACGCAAGAAAACAAAGAAACGTGAAAAGAAACTTCGATAAAGGACGTCTACAATGGTACGGAAAGATGATATGCTAAAATAAGTAGCAATCAAGAACACAAATGTTCAGAAATACAGTATATAGAGTATTTATTTAATCATAGGGAATTCATTTTTCGCTAGGGATTTTAGAAATTTCAAGTTTGTCCAGGTTATTTTTACTGTAGAAACTTGGAAGTTTTGAGGCAGCCCATTGTTAAAATTCTACGCGAGAATGTGTCAGAATTTTTACTGAAAGAAATGTAAAAAATTATGCTACTTGCTTAAATTTTTACATGAATGAAAGCAAAATATTAAAAGCTAGTGTCAATATTTGACTATGTGCACATTTGTCACCGGTTTCAAATTTTTAATGTAATTTTTAGGGAGATTTCACCGTAAAAAATACTTAAAAATTCTCTCCGTGTATGTTTCGGGAGCAGACACGATTGATAGTTCCTTTGGGCCTTCTTCACATTTTTGTTACCATTCTAGCGTTTATAACGTTGTAGGACTGAATATATTAATAACGTTGTAAGACTGAATATATTTATGAAGTTGTAAGACTGAATATATTTATGAAGTTGTAAGACTGAATATATTGATGAAGTTATAAGACTGAATATATTTATAACCTAAGCCAGACATCAATACGTCAATCACTGACAATAAATTTCTATTAATGCTATGTCTTTTTTCTTTTAAATAGTCAATCTGCTATTCCTTTAAACACCCTCTCGTAAATGTAGTGCCATCGTCGCAAACGACGTAGGGTCGATTGCGCAAACGACGTAGGTTCGATGCCGCAATGGATGTAGGGTCGACGCGGTGATCGACGTAGGATCGATACCGCAGTCAGTGCAGGGCCGACGCAACAATCGGCTTAGGGCCGACGTTGCAATCGACGAAGGGCCAACATCGATTAAATATTGTGGCGCAACGTTTGGGAGGATCGTCGGGCCGACGTTATCATTTGGACGTTTATTGGACCCCAAAACGACGTTGGCGAACAGAGTCGGGCCGACGTCCTAACGCCGGCAAGCGTCGTTGCGCCAACGTAGGCGCGACTTTAAAATCCTACCTGGGAATATTGACAGGTTTATAGACTATTGTGTTGACGCCCGTCGAAACGCTGGGAGCGTCGTTCGAAACTTTAAGGGGAGGTACCTGAGTAAACGGCGAGGAAAACAGGTAAACTTCGGGAATTTTTATGTCAAAAACTAATGTTTCGATTGGATCCGGGTTTTTTTTATTGGAAAATATGCACATTGAGGTATGTTTGGACTAGAAGCGATTCAAACGCGGTTACCTCGAAACATAGTTTTCAAAGTCGGTGCCAGATGTATTTCGAAAACGGCTTATCCGATTTTGTCCAAATTTGGATACAATATTCTTTGATAGTTTTTCGCGTTCGTCACGTAGGATTTTTTTGAGATTTTCATTTTTGACAGAATTGCGAGCGTTTTAATTTAACATTCGTTTTTCGTTCGCAATTTCCGACGATTTTGGTTGCATAAAATGCAATGGTTCAATCAAATGAAAAACCCCTACGTGGAGAACGATAAAAACTATCGAAGAATATTCTATCCAAATTTGGACTAAATCAGACAAGCCGTTTTTGAGATACATCTGGCACCGACTTTGAAAACTATGTTTCGAGATAATCGCGTTTGAATCGCTTCCAGTCAACGAATTTATTTTTAAAAATTCCTAAACATACCTCAATGTACATATTTTCCAATATAAAAACCCGGATCTAATCGAAACATTAGTTTTTGAGATAAAAATTCCCGAAGTTTACCTATTTTTCTCGCCGTTTACTCAGGTACCTCCCCTTACCCTTTTTTTGCGAACGTACGTTTGGGAAGTCTGTGAGCACAATAATTAAGAAACTATTGCATCGATTTTTCTGCAATTTTAGATCTTTTTCTACATGTCAAAATATAGTATTTTATCGAAGAATTTTTTTCCATGTACCTTCGGCTTAATGAACGAAAAATGCCAATTTTATTCGCAAAAATAAAGGCTTTTATTTTTAACACGAGCCATTTTTGTTTGAACTTTAAATTTCGGGAATTGCTACAACTTGTTGATAAAATCTTCGAAACTACGGAATCGATCCTTATGTAATTTTAACCACACATTCTTTATAACTCTAGCGATAGCGCGAATCAAGGATTTTTTAAAATTTTAATATTTACTATTTTTCTGCCAAAAACGGTGAAAAAATACTTTCGTTTTGTTTTTTCGAAAAATGTCCGCCATCTTGTTATTTTTGCATATATAAAAAATCGTATGCTATGCGCTATAGCCATTAACATACTGAATCTAAAACCGTTTGATTTTTTTGTTTCGCATGATCTATCTTCGAGATTTCATCAACATCATCGCAGACCTACAATTTTTTAGGACATTTTTTAACTACCATTTTCGTCTATGGATTGTGACTTAAATATATATATTTTTTTAAATTATGTGTTCCGAAAGTGTATTTATTAAGTGTAACAACTTTTATATCAATATCTATAATATAAACCTATCAAAAAAAATCATGAAAATAGCCTTTTTCAACATCTAAAGTGAGAAGGCCCCTTAAACCACGTAGTCTAAAAGCAACGAAAAAACAAAATTCATCATTTTACGAATACGATAAAAGTATTTTTCACACTTATTTTGCCGTAAATTAATGACTTCCGTTAATTAGGTGAGATAAGCTTCCACGAATATTTGCTTATCATACTGCTTACGAGAGTAGTCCCTCCAATGAATTACAATCGCACGATCCCTCGGTCGACCCAGCCCCCGCCGCGTTGGCTTAACAAGTCGAAAAATCTACTCACCCGAGCTCGTACAATTTCGCGTGAACAATTGTGGCGCTAACGAGGAACGCAAAATAGGAGTAGAGACGAAAATGGGATAGAAAACGAAGCACGCGCGGAGAAAAAACGATTAGGAGAGCAGCACGAGTGGCGAAGAGTTAAAAAAAATAGCGGTCACCAACTCTTTGAATTTTTTCTCCATCTCCCACAACGGAGAACGTAAAAAGATTTTGATGAAATGAGCGTGAAAAAATAAAATAAATTCGTGTCATCCGGATCTCTGAATTCGCTCTTGAGCGATATACCGCTTCAACGACAACCCTCTTTTTCGCTCGCGTGTGAGTCAACGTGAAGAATAAAAAAAGAGCAGTTTCCCCGGAGTTTTAGTAAAGCGAATAATGCGCGGATGAGCGGTGAAGACTTTGGCGAGCATTCACCCTTGTGATGGGTTAGACTTTACTCGACCTTTCAGGGTTGAACGTCCCGGTGAGGGTGCGGAAAAAAGGTTTAAAAAATCCAACAATGCTGACACAGAGGGGAAAGCGATGCTCTCGGTGATTTCAGGTGTGTCACGCGGTGATATCGCCTCTCTATATGGGCCCATTTGACGCGTGTCATTCCTCCGGTTCCTTGCTCCATCGTTCGGAACGCAACTTTCTACGAGAATTCTTGATTTTTCTCTGGCGTGTGAAATCCCTTGGATTACTCGCATACGTGATACTCGACGGATATAAAATCAAATTGTATCGCCGCGATTGAAAGAAGGAAGAAATATTTGGAAATGATAGCCTTCCAATGTGGAAGTTTCTGCCAATGTAACCGGAAGAGAAGGGAAGAAAGAAAGCTCAGGACGACTTCGTGGAAAACAGGATGTGTAAAAAGGAGGACCTGGTGATATTTTCTCACCCGAGGATTTGTGAGACAAAAGTTTATTTTCACAATTTAGTGAAAATAAACGTACTATCTGATGGATATTTTCCATCAGGATGTCCTCGACTATTATTTGTTTCAGTATATCCCGTTTTTCAAAACAAGGTGCAATATCCGTGACGCAAAAATGGTACGTGAAAATATGAATGTTTCAAAGCTACACTGTTAGAAAAAAGAACAAAACCATCGATCTATCGAAGTGAATAGATATTTTCCAGCCTTTTTCCCGATGGAAATGGCACACAAATAAATTCGCCAGTAATGTTGATGGGTCCAAGTAAATAAAGATTTTTTCAAGCTTTTACGAATCGAAAAATAAATGGGAAAATGTATTTGTACATATATCTATAGTAGCAGACGAGCCACGAATGCGAATGAGTAGCAAAGCTGTGTGACTGACGATAGAGCGCTTTTCGATGTTCATTGGTGCGCGGGTGAGCTGGCTTGCTCGAACGGCCTGCCTCTCTCCGAGAGGATCCACATTAGCACCCGTTGAACGTCGCTATGTGAGAGGGCGGGTGAGAGTTGGCCATAAAAATAAAAGAAAGCGACAATATATAGGAGTTTTCGAAACGAGAGATGGAGAAGAGATAGCGTAGGGGTGAACAAAAAGACCTATAGCACAAGTCGCATGGACGAGCCTTTCTGCGGTCGTATACAGTTTGCTCACGCGATTGGCCAATCGACTCTATTTCGGCCTGCAGCACCGAACTGGGAAGTGTGGAAACACTCAAATTCACCCTTTGCCACTTTAAACGGAACTTGATGCCATGCCTTTCTATCATTTTTCATATTTTTTCCTTCATCCCACGCTTTTCTCGACCATTTCATTTTCGCAACGTTCTATACTAAAAAAAGGTAAAAAAAAACATTAACAAAAAATGCCGAAAAGCGGATATTCCTCGAATCTCGATGGTGAATGTCAATTTGCAAAGCTACAGAATGAAAAGGTAATTATTTTCCGTAATCAATTCTTGGATGCCTTTCAGACGTCACCATTGCCCAAACTCGATGTCGTTGAAGTACTTGATCGAATGTACTTTTGTTTCGGATTGCATCCCCCGAAGTACTCTTGTTCCACCAACTTTCATCACGCTAGCTCCTTCTTCGCATGACTGGAACGTAGCGGGATAGCATCGATCAACTGGAATCACGGTTGTACCGTGTGACAGCCGCAAAAGTCCCGCCATTCACCTGTACGCTGTTTATTATGGAACAAGCTAGCATTTTCTCCAGCCGCGAGTTGTTTCGAATGGAACAAAAAAAGTACGAGCATACTGGGGTGCACGCGAACAACTCGTCCGCGTCTAACCCTTTGCACATACAACGAGGGCATTCTCGATTCGTCGCCTATGCAGAATACAGCAAGGGACGTGGGAGAAAAAAATCCATGCTTCCTCGGACCATAATAAATGTGAGGGCGTGGTTCGAGCCACTCGTCCTTCACCCCTCTTCTGCAGTTCTCCACGCGTTAAATATAATCATAGCATGTCGTACATGTAAATTGTATTCTAATGAAGTGCTTCGAAAAGTTATTTGAATAAACGTTACTAATTGTACAATGGAAGTTATTAAAAATTATCATAGTGACTGTAGGCTCGAAAGTTGCATTCCTGCGATTCCCATTCGGTTCACTCCGCAAGAATCCCAATTCTGAATTTAGCAATATGCCCTGTAGGCAGCTGCGTAGGGGCGGCAGACTTTAGGGGGCGGTGGATTTCAGAGGCACCTAAAAAGGCCTACGTAAATGCAGGTAATCAAGATAGGAGGATCGGCACGAAGTCAATTGGCCTATACTTAAGAAAAGGATAAATCCGGCACTGAAGGATCACCACGAGAGAATCCTCAACACCCGACAGGTCTGTCTGTTCCATTATCTTCACACTGCAAAAACAAGTGTGTTGTTTTTATGCACTTTATGAGTGTAAAATGCCTGTAGACATTTTTACACATTTTAACGTGTGTAAAAAAAACGACGGTGTAAAAATAACACAGATATATGCGTTCAAACATCGCACTTACGTGTGTTATTTTCTTACACACGCTAAAACGTGTAAAAAGTGTCTGCAGCCATTTACACACTCAAAGTGTGTAGGAACAACGCACTTCTTTTTGCAGTACTGCATACACATGGGATGCGTCGGAAAAATTAATTCAATGACAAAGCTATTCATCGTCAAAATATATGTATTTATTGGAGATTACTTATACATTACGCTGTGTTGATTGTATTGATTATCTTAATTTTAACGTTAATTATATATTTACAGTTTTCATAGTTGTCTTTTCTAAATACATTATGATGATGTAGTATGATGCAAGTAGGCACACGATGGATTTGTTGACCATAGGTTCCGGTATTTTAACCCGTATATTGCGATCTGCTACCACAATCTTTATTATAGAGCTCGTGTGTGTAGACTGAGATGTTAATTGAAACCGTTAACCGGTTAATTGAAGATAAATTGTGATCTTGTTAACCGGTCAATCAATAAATGTCAAACCAACTAACGAGTTTCACGTGATGGCGTAACCAAGGTTATTTTTAAAACATATGATCAATAACTCGCAATTAACACACGTAAACTGTGTTGCTTTTTCCCGTGTTATTTTTGCTCGGGTGTTGCTATCAACGTGTATTGTTTAGTTCAATGTGTGCACTTTATGTGTGTTCCAATAAGCGTGTTGTTTATGGGGACAGCTACGAAGGTGTGTAATAATCTAATGCATAAAAGTTGCACACTCACGTGTGTAATTTTAACGCATTGAGTCTTACCAAATGCATAAGTGTGTAGAATCAATATCGCAACGGGTGTCTCGCCTTTATATTGTGTTACTTCTACATACTTTGAACACACGTCAAACACGCCTAGTTTTTGTGCAGCCTCTCGTCTACCGATAGGAATTGTGGAAGTGCGCAACCGACAACATTATCGTGCTGAATTAAATCGATGCGCAGGTACTTTTTCGCCTTACGGGTCACGCGGTTGATCGTTCATTAGTGGCGTATTGTAATCAGCCATCGCCAACAGCACTGACTACAACAGGCCTGGTAGTTTCCCGATCATGCGGACCTGGTAAGTGTCGTACGTACACGCCGGGCCATAGGTCGTAGGGGCTCACGAGACGCGTGTCCACGTGCCCGTCACCCGCAGAGCAACGAGAAACGTATTTCGGTCGGTTTGTCGCGGTCGCGTCTGCGGACGACCTCGGACCAGTCCGAGACAGTCGCGGGACTGTCGCGAACCTTGCCTGGCTGACTCGGTCATCCCGGGCGGCGAGCCACGACTCCCTTCGTGAAATATAATTATACTACGCGTCTCGTTCTCGATGATAATCTGTAGTAATGCTTGTCATACGTCAAACTCACAACTTTTTAGCGTATAGGGACTTTTTGAAAGTCCCGCCTGCTGCGCCCTTTTCCCGTATGTCCACGGCGGCGCTGCGCTCTCCTCTAACTTCATTATGTTTCGTTGTGCAACGAACTCAATACGTGCATCGTAAGACGAAAGCTTATTTAATCCGAAATTCCTACCTTTCATCGAAAGAATATGCCAAGGGACAGGAAAAGAAAACGCTCTCGCTCGAGATCTAGAGAAAGTAAACGAGAATACAGAGGCACAACGCTGATTCTCAACACGGCCTCCATCCGGAAGCCACATACTCTTCAAATGAGAATACAGAGGGTCGGAAGAAAAAATCGAAAAGCTCGTAAAGAAAATGGACAACCTCCAAAACATGCTGTGGCAATTCCTGAAGGATCGATCAAAGGAAACCAGGGCGATAACGACGCCAGTACGATCGATTCGAGATGAAGGTAAGTTCTGATTTGTAAAATATCTCCATACGAGATTAGCACAAAAAAAAATGTTTACAGTAAAAAAGGTCTCACGGTCCACACGAACGTGAGACCGCCCCTCGCGAAAAAGTCCACACGACTAAACGAGGGGTACAACACAACGAGATTCAACGAGAAACTGTTTGTGGTTTGTGTCTGATGACTAGCTTCCATTCTGTTTCCCTGAAAATAGGAAACCCTACAGAATGGGAAGAAGAAAACTCGCAAGACAAGGCCAACAAGGTCGCCGCCAACGAGGCACTCGCCAACAAGGCACTCGCCGACAAGGCATCCGCCAGTGAGGGACCGGTCAATATGGCACACGAAGTGGTCTCAATAGATGAAACAGATCTGGAAGGAGAAGAAATACAAAAAAGAAGCGATATCCTGGAAGCTCTTATAAACGATCGCATGGAGGTAGAGGAGACATCGACACCTGTTAACGCCGATCTATATAAAAAATGGAACCAGTGGATGGCGAATGGGCTGTCAGAGGAAAGCATGAAGGAGGTCCTCAAAAAATATTCGAGAAAACGCGAATTTTATACAGAAGCTCCTCAAATAAATTTGGAAATCGCCCACGCTCTCACGGAAATCGCGAAAATGAGAGACAGGCACTTTGTAGATACGCAGAAGTGTGTAGGATATGCGCTGATTTCTCTAGGCTCAGCACTTACAATGATGATTGAACCGCCTAAGGAAGGCATCGAGGAGGAAACATTTCTAAAACTGCTCTGTGATACTGGAAAATTACTACCTGACGTTTTTTATCAGCAATCGGTCGCTACAAAGTCCTTCATAACTCCGTTACTGAACAAATCGGTGAAACCAACACTAGAAGCTACAATCTCAGACAAGTGGCTTTACGGAGAGAAATTCAACGATCAGGTGAAAGATGCGAAGGCCGTAGAGAAGGCCTGTGCGAATATAAAAGAGAAGCCTGTTCCCAAATTCTCGACGCAAAAGACACAGGGAAACTCCAGATACCCACCTGCAGGGAGCAGGCAGGCGGGCACACAGAGACGCTCGACATTTCGATTCAAGCGCAATTTTCAGACGTACAACATGACCAAACCGTCGACAGGATCGTCCAAGACGACCAAGAAAAAGTAGTTCGGGTAAAAACCTTAGCTGGACGGCTAGAAGATTTTATCAGCGAGTGGGAAAAAATCATCTCGGATAAATTTATTTTACACTGCGTGAAAGGTTACCGTATTCCCTTCGAGGAAATCCCAACCTCAAAAAATGAATCGTATGCGCAAGAATGGAGTAACAGTGAACGTATAAATATTCGAGTCGAGATTGAGGCCTTACTGACTAAAAAAGCGATAGAAAAATGTGAAGACCGCCCAGCTCAGTTCCTCTCCCCCGATTTCCTCGTGGAAAAATCGAATGGGTCTAAAAGATTTCTCCTAAATCTAAAAAGATTGAACGGTTTTATCAGACCGGCTCACTTTAAGATGGAAGACATTCGGTCAGCGAAGGGGCTCTTGTCAAAAGACTATTTAATGGGGACAATTGACTTAAAAGATGCATATTACGCGATTCCGGTTGATCAAGAATATAGAAAATATCTTAGATTCCGATTCGAGGACGAACTTTATCAGTTCACATGTTTGCCGTTTGGGCTTTGTACAAGCCCGTTCGTATTTACAAAATTATTGAAGCCGGTTTTGAGCTTGTTAAGATCACAAGATATTACCTTAATTATTTATATCGATGAGATTCTAGTCATGAGCAGAACTCGAAAGATATGTGCAGAAAACATCACAAAAACGTGTGATCTTCTTAAAAATCTAGGCTTCAGTATAAACTGGGAGAAAAGCTCACTTATTCCTAGCAAAAGATGTACATATCTAGGATTCATTATCGATCCGGAGAATTTTAGATTGGAGTTAACTGAGCAAAAGAGAGTCCGGATCAAGGACATGATTGAAAAATTTTAAAGCAAAAATAAAAATACTATACGCGATTTTGCCAAGCTGCTCGGTACGCTCGCAGCAGCCACACCAGCGATAGCTTATGGATCGATATATTGTAAGAGGTTAGAAAGACAAAAATTTCTACCGCTTGAACTCAACGACGGTAACTACCATAAGATACTAACATTCAAAGATAGACTCATAGAAGATCTGTCCTGGTGGAAGAAAAACCTAAGTTTAGGTTTTAACCCCATTCGCACTTTTAATTTTGCGCTAGAAATCGAGACAGATGCTTCCTTAACAGGGTGGGGAGCGCATTGCGAGAGTAGGAGTACTTACGGGTTTTGGAGCCCGATAGAAAGGAAATATAGTATTAATTACCTTGAACTTCTCGCAGCATTTCTAGCTCTGAAAAGCTTCACAGAAAATCGATCGAATCAGGAAATATTATTGCGAGTGGATAATACGTCGGCAATCTCGTACATAAATCGATGGGGGGGTGTGCAATTTCCTCATTTGAGTGAATTAGCAAGAGAAATTTGGCAATGGAGAGAAAAACGGAGGCTTTGGTTTTTCGCGTCATATATTTCAACAAAACAAAATGTTTTTGCGGACGCGGCATCCCGAATTAAAAACATTGATACAGAATGGGAGTTGTCGAAAAAGAATTTTGAGATAATTAATAAAAAATTTGGTCCGTTTTCAATTGATTTGTTCGCATCGAGGCTGAATAAAAAATGTAAAAGATTTTGCGCTAGATTCCCACAGCCAGATGTTACGGCTGTGGACGCGTTTACGATCTCTTGGACCAGGGAAAACTTTTACGCATTTCCACCCTTTGCGCTGATTCTGCGATGCCTACAAAAAATCTCAAACGATCAGGCAGCTGGAGCGATAATTGTTCCGTACTGGCCAACACAGCCATGGTTCCCGTTATTTTTGTCACTACTTACCTCACCTCCGTTATGTTAAAACCCAATAAGAATCTATTATTATCTTCGTGCAGGAACATCCCATGTGCGGGTCTACGACGTTCCGAGTACGGCCGACGTTTGGCTGTATCGTGGCAACACGTCGGCTGCCAACGGTCGACGGCCTATGATGAGCCAGCGTTGGCGAAACGTACTAGCCATGGTTGGCTATCAGGCGGCGATGGCTCGGCAGTCGACGATCGAAAGGCGACTATGGCGCAGAGTTGCCGAAACCGTTATTCGATCGTCGCTCCGACGGTACGCTTGATAGTTGGCGCAACGCTGGTCACCACGGTTCATCCGACGCTGGCTAGTCGTCGCCCGGGTGTAGTTGGCCATGTGTGCAGACCCAGAATACAGCCAACCCTTGGCAGTAAGACGGCGTCGAATAAACAGCCGACGGTCGGGACGCGACTATGGCTTAGAGTTGGCGAAAGTGTTGTTCGAACGTCGCGCCGACGTTACGATCAGTACTTCGCGCAACGTTGGCTACCACGTTTAATCCGACACTGGGTAATCGTCGCACGGGTGTAGGTGACCATTTTTTGTAGACCTAGAGCTCGACCGATGCTTGACCGTAAACAAAGTCCAGTAGACCGTTGGTACCCGACCTCCACCGTTCGAATTTTCTTTTGAGCTTGCCTGAACAGTATTGTGTAGCGCGCAACCTAAACGGTGTGGATATTCCACAGTGGAATTAATTTAACCAATGGCGGATAAAAATAGGTCTTCGTATAATCGCGTAAAAAAGTTTCGTCGTCTCCATAAAGAGGAAAACGAAGTTAACGCTTCTGCCCACCAACCAACTTCTGACAGCTACACGGAGAGAATTTTTAAGTAATTTTTACTGCGAAATCACAGTAACTCGGTGACAAATGTGCAATTCTTCAGGTTTTTAGGAAATAAATTATAAATTTTCATGGAAATGAATCAAAATTTACTTTTGCGTAACAGAAATTTAAAATATTTTCCAGAATGTTTACTGAAATTAATAGTAAAATTTCATGAAACGTAAAGATTACGACACTAAGTTAAAAAAGTGCTAATATAAATGAAATTTTTCAGTGGAACATTGAGAAATTTTCGTGTTTTCCATAAAAATTTAAAAAAGGAAGCCGAAATTTTCCGTGCGTCCACCGGAATTTTACGTTCTTTATAGTTAAATCAGTTAGGGCTACGTCGCCTGACCGTACGCGTGAGCTCTGTGTGCGAGCGTGCGTATACGTGAACGCAAGCTGTGAGAGTGGGCTTATGTATGACGCAGTATGACGAGTACGAACGACGCCGACCCGCGTTGCTTAGCAACAGCGGTACCGCGCATGCGCATTATAGTACGAAACATGGGCCAAGAAAGCCTCGTGGTCTCGTGCAGTCTAACGTGTTCTACGCAGTTGTACGCAAGAAAACAAAAAAACGTGAAAAGAAACTTCGATAAAGGACGTCTACAATGGTACGGAAAGATGATATGCTAAAATAAGTAGCAATCAAGAACACAAATGTTCAGAAATACAGTATATAGAGTATTTATTTAATCATAGGGAATTCATTTTTCGCTAGGGATTTTAGAAATTTCAAGTTTGTCCAGGTTATTTTTAGTGTAGAAACTTGGAAGTTTTGAGGCAGCCCATTGTTAAAATTCTACGCGAGAATGTGTCAGAATTTTTACTGAAAGAAATGTAAAAAATTATGCTACTTGCTTAAATTTTTACATGAATGAAAGCAAAATATTAAAAGCTAGTGTCAATATTTGACTATGTGCACATTTGTCGCCGGTTTCAAATTTTTTATGTAATTTTTAGGGAGATTTCACCGTAAAAAATACTTAAAAATTCTCTCCGTGTATGTTTCGGGAGCAGACACGATTGATAGTTCCTTTGGGCCTTCTTCACATTTTTGTTACCATTCTAGCGTTTATAACGTTGTAGGACTGAATATATTAATAACGTTGTAAGACTGAATATATTTATGAAGTTGTAAGACTGAATATATTTATGAAGTTGTAAGACTGAATATATTGATGATGTTATAAGACTGAATATATTTATAACCTAAGCCAGACATCAATACGTCAATCACTGACAATAAATTTCTATTAATGCTATGTCTTTTTTCTTTTAAATAGTCAATCTGCTATTCCCTTAAACACCCTCTCGTAAATGTAGTGCCATCGTCGCAAACGACGTAGGGTCGATTGCGCAAACGACGTAGGTTCGATGCCGCAATGGATGTAGGGTCGACGCGGTGATCGACGTAGGATCGATACCGCAGTCAGCGCAGGGCCGACGCAACAATCGGCTTAGGGCCGACGTTGCAAACGACGAAGGGCCAACATCGATTAATTATTGTGGCGCAACGTTTGGGAGGATCGTCGGGCCGACGTTATCATTTGGACGTTTATTGGACCCCAAAACGACGTTGGCGAACAGAGTCGGGCTGACGTCCTAACGCCGGCAAGCGTCGTTGCGCCAACGTAGGCGCGACTTTAAAATCCTACCTGGGATAATACATCCTCTGGCGCACAAACTTTCGTTGGTGGCAGGGAGTGTATCAGGCAGGCCTTCCAAAGGAGAGGCATCGAGGACAAAGCAGCGGAAGTAATGGTGAACTCGATATCATCGAATACAATAAAACAATATCAGTTGTCCTCGAAACGTTGGTGGGAATTCAGAGCGAACCAACAGAGCGATACGTTCAAAGCTGAGACAACGGACGTCATTGCTTTTTTATCAAAAAGATTCGAGGAAGGTGCAAATTATGGTAGTTTATGCGCAGACAGGTCTGCGATTGCACTAATTATCGGACAAAATTTCGGAATAGATGATATGGTATCACGGTTTTTGAAAGGAGTATACAAACAAAAACCACCGCGTCCGAAGTATGACAGTACACGGGATACAGAACAAGTACTACAATTTCTTAAAAAGGTTTCAATGGACAAAGGTCCGCTGAGATAGATAGGAGAAAAAGTCGCAACGTTATTGATTATGGCAACAGCGCAGAGACTCCAAACCCTTGCTCTGATTCGAGTTAAAAATATAGAAGTCGGAAGCGAAAAGATAAAGATAAAAATTTCGGATCTTACAAAAACATCGAACCCAGGAAAAGTGCAACCAGAGTTAGTCCTTCCGTTCTTCACAGAAGCCGGAGAATCATGCGAAGCATCGGCAATACTAACGTATATTAAAAGAACCGAACCCTTGCGACCGGAGGATAATGAGATGTTGTCCATTAGCACGATTAAACCACACAAGGAAGTGTTAGCGCAGACGTTAGGCCACTGGGTAAAAGCCCTGTTAAGAAAAGCAGGGATAGATACGGAAAAGTTCTCAGCTTACAGTACAAAACATGCAGCTGTGAGTGCAGCGTTCAGAAAAGGCGTAGATATCAGTACGATACGTAGAACAGCTGGTTGGTCAGAGCGTTCAGAAGTTTTTGCCACATTTTACAATAGGCCTATTTATGAAGAAAAATTGTCACTCGTGCGGGCTTTGTTAGTATAATCAGCGGTCGAAAAATATTGTTTTCCCTCCTCCTTTGATTGTATCTCGCTTTCCTCTGGGTAAAGGAAAAACCTGTACAGGTAGACTGGGAGGAAATGTACGGGACATAAGTAATAAAATTATACAGAACCAATAGAGAGTTATCACTTCCTTCGCTGAAAGTCTACAGATTATCATCGAGAACGAGACGCGTAGTATAATTGAACGATCAGACGAGCCCGCCGAAGGCGGGCGAAGGTCGATCGTAATTATACGAAGCGTCTCGTTCGAAGATGATCCATTCCCACCCATAATTACCCAAAAAAAAAACACAGGAACACTAAAAACACTACGCTAAACACTAGACACTAAAAAGTTGTGAGTTTGACGTATGACAAGCATTACTACAGATTATCATCTTCGAACGAGACGCTTCGTATAATTACGATCGAACGTCGCCCGCCTTCGGCGGGCTGGTTTGATCGTTCAATTATGTTACCGTAGGGCACCAGACGCGTCTCTTCCACCGACACGGCTCGCGGTACCTCCCGAAACCGTTCATAAATCAACGGGTTTCCGTCGCTCCTTATCTCTCCTACCCTTGCGCCGTAGACTACCCTACCGAACGATATAACGGACTCTCCATACGTATCGACTCCGGTCTCAAGAAAAGGACCTCGTACTGCGGGACCCGAGGAGGCCGGGTTACACCCTTCTGGCACGCAACAACCTTCTCCACATGTATATGGGGATAGGTGTACGTAGAGTTGACCCTCTTGGTCATCTCGCCCGGTCCGTATCTCCGTTTGAAAAAGTTTTTCACGTCACGAGGATTCTTCCACGGCAGCAGCTCAAAGCTGTTTCACGTCTTCGGTTCCCGGCTACTTGAGATGAAAAAGTGTAGCGACGCGCAAACTGTCTAAGCTGGATTTCGCAGTTTTCATCCGTGGATTTATCAAGTTGTCGCTGGATGTGTCCCTCTCTCTATCTCTTTCTGCAAGATGGCCCGCATTTTCAGCTCCACTTTTACCAACTGTCGAATCAAGCCCCACTCATCGTTTAAACAGGGACTCAACGTATCGATTGAACTGTAAATCTGGAGCAAAAAATGGGATCGGTTCTTTATTCGCCGCATTTCTTCCTCATGACTTATTCGCCTTTCTGGTGAAGCTCCCTTCGTGGACGAGGCCAAAATATCGAGATAAATAGTACATCAGGCTGCAAAACTTTCATCCGGGGCGCTACGAACGTCCTGAAAATGCAACGCCCTTCTCTCCACAACCTTGCCATTTCCTGTTTATAAAAATGTTTTTATTGTAAAGAACGATACTCGTTCGCGTTGGAGAGCCAGTTGGGAAAGATATCTTTGTGTGCCCAACTAGCAAACATAACCACACCTCGGGATCGAGGATATTCGGTACACCGAACCAACGAGGGCGCATTTTACTTTTCATAAAGCAACGAATCAACGCTGTTTTTCGTCTCGTCCTGCGGGCGAGTTACAGCAGTGGGAAGGACTCAACCGGTTTCTCGAATCTCCACTACTATATCTGTGTGGATGGAGGGCTTTTCTATCTCGTAGGGAAACCGTGTAGCGATGCCACTTGGGAATAGCCTGACCTCAGTTTGCCAAACGACCGTCGTTGCACCATTGCTCGCGTGAACGCCACTGTGACCTCGGTGCAAAACCTCCAGTTGGAATAAGAGTATAGCTATTCTCGCGTTTCCGAGACTGCTAAGCGTTGCTACAAATATAGATACATATATATTATTTAATATATAGGAGAAGTCGGGGCAAGATGATAACGCTAAGGTCATGTTCTAATATAACAATACATATATTAGTCAGGCAACTTTAATAATTTTTTAAATATAATCAACATTTTTTAAGGTTTTAATTATAGACGTAAAAAATCAGTCTTTCTGATTTGTACCATACAATATATATCTTTAATTGAACCTTTATTTTTCCCATCTTACCCCGGCAGCGGGGCAAGATGAAACAGCGCTGGGATAATGATGGGACACGAATTATTGGCATCTTTCGCATATAAAAGTGATTTCATTCTCAATACCATCAATTTGATAAGGCGATCATCTAAGTGCAGTAGGTTCAGTTCGAACAATCTTCCTCCCATATCAATTTGATCATTTGCAAGTTCTTTTTCTGCCCCTGGTAGAAACACCGGTTGAAAAGGACTCAAATGCTTTACTAGTTTCATGTCACCCTCCCTAACGTAAATAGTGGTACGTTGTAAAATATTCCGGGTTTGCGATAGCTTGTATACATCTTGCCCCATTAGACGGTTAAAGAATTAACAAAAAATCACGCAATAACGTTGAAAAATTCTGACAGATTGTTCTTATTATATTGATAATTAGTATTTTCATTGTGTTTACCTACCTGTTGTCTCTAATCAATATTATAGCAACTCAAATAAACTGAAAAGATGTTAAACTTTACCAAAAATGACATCATTTTGTCGAAAAATCGATATTGCTTTCTCACTCGAGATGCGTGCTTCCGCCACAGTTGATACTTTCACACTCATTCGCCTCACCGCCCCTCCTCCAAACTCCAAAGGGAATACTGTGATCGCACACACTGTTTAATTGCTAGGCTTAAGAATGATCGTACTCCGCGTATTCGTCTTGCCCCGAATTCCCCTATTTGCACACACACACACACCCCAATATCTAAATGTGCTTATGTTACTCCTACATGCTCGTGTATAAAAACCTGATCAGAACTCAATGATTAATAACGCTTTGCTAGTTGTCATATTTGGTTGATATTTATTTATACTTTCCACATAATTGGAGACGCCCATGTGCGGGTCTACGACGTTCCGAGTACGGCCGACGTTTGGCTGTATCGTGGCAACACGTCGGCTGCCAACGGTCGACGGCCTATGATGAGCCAGCGTTGACGAAACGTACTAGCCATGGTTGGCTATCAGGCGGTGATGGCTCGGCAGTCGACGATCGAAAGGCGACTATGGCGCAGAGTTGCCGAAACCGTTATTCGATCGTCGCTCCGACGGTACGCTTGATAGTTGGCGCAACGCTAGTCACCACGGTTCATCCGACGCTGGCTAGTCGTCGCCCGGGTGTAGTTGGCCATGTGTGCAGACCCAGAATACAGCCAACCCTTGGCAGTAAGACGGCGTCGAATAAACAGCCGACGGTCGGGACGCGACTATGGCTTAGAGTTGGCGAAAGTGTTGTTCGAACGTCGCGCCGACGTTACGATCAGTACTTCGCGCAACGTTGGCTACCACGTTCAATCCGACACTGGGTAATCGTCGCACGGGTGTAGGTGACCATTTTTTGTAGACCTAGAGCTCGACCGATGCTTGACCGTAAACAAAGTCCAGTAGACCGTTGGTACCCGACCTCCACCGTTCGAATTTTCTTTTGAGCTTGCCTGAACAATATTGTGTAGCGCGCAACCTAAACGGTGTGGATATTCCACAGTGGAATTAATTTAACCAATGGCGGATAAAAATAGGTCTTCGTATAATCGCGTAAAAAAGTTTCGTCGTCTCCATAAAGAGGAAAACGAAGTTAACGCTTCTGCCCACCAATCAACTTCTAACAGCTACACGGAGAGAATTTTTAAGTAATTTTTACTGCGAAATCACAGTAACTCGGTGACAAATGTGCAATTCTTCAGGTTTTTAGAAAATAAATTATAAATTTTCATGGAAATGAATCAAAATTTACTTTTGCGTAACAGAAATTTAAAATATTTTCCAGAATGTTTACTGAAATTAATAGTAAAATTTCATGAAACGTAAAGATTACGACAATAAGTTAAAAAAGTGCTAATATAAATGAAATTTTTCAGTGGAACATTGAGAAATTTTCGTGTTTTCCATAAAAATTTAAAAAAGGAAGCCGAAATTTTCCGTGCGTCCACCGGAATTTTACGTTCTTTATAGTAAAATCAGTTAGGGCTACGTCGCCTGACCGTACGCGTGAGCTCTGTGTGCGAGCGTGCGTATACGTGAACGCAAGCTGTGAGAGTGGGCTTATGTATGACGCAGTATGACGAGTACGAACGACGCCGACCCGCGTTGCTTAGCAACAGCGGTACCGCGCATGCGCATTATAGTACGAAACATGGGCCAAGAAAGCCTCGTGGTCTCGTGCAGTCTAACGTGTTCTACGCAGTTGTACGCAAGAAAACAAAGAAACGTGAAAAGAAACTTCGATAAAGGACGTCTACAATGGTACGGAAATATGATATGCTAAAATAAGTAGCAATCAAGAACACAAATGTTCAGAAATACAGTATATAGAGTATTTATTTAATCATAGGGAATTCATTTTTCGCTAGGGATTTTAGAAATTTCAAGTTTGTCCAGGTTATTTTTACTGTAGAAACTTGGAAGTTTTGAGGCAGCCCATTGTTAAAATTCTACGCGAGAATGTGTCAGAATTTTTACTGAAAGAAATGTAAAAAATTATGCTACTTGCTTAAATTTTTACATGAATGAAAGCAAAATATTAAAAGCTAGTGTCAATATATGACTATGTGCACATTTGTCACCGGTTTCAAATTTTTAATGTAATTTTTAGGGAGATTTCACCGTAAAAAATACTTAAAAATTCTCTCCGTGTATGTTTCGGGAGCAGACACGATTGATAGTTCCTTTGGGCCTTCTTCACATTTTTGTTACCATTCTAGCGTTTATAACGTTGTAGGACTGAATATATTAATAACGTTGTAAGACTGAATATATTTATGAAGTTGTAAGACTGAATATATTTATGAAGTTGTAAGACTGAATATATTGATGAAGTTATAAGACTGAATATATTTATAACCTAAGCCAGACATCAATACGTCAATCACTGACAATAAATTTCTATTAATGCTATGTCTTTTTTCTTTTAAATAGTCAATCTGCTATTCCTTTAAACACCCTCTCGTAAATGTAGTGCCATCGTCGCAAACGACGTAGGGTCGATTGCGCAAACGACGTAGGTTCGATGCCGCAATGGATGTAGGGTCGACGCGGTGATCGACGTCGGATCGATACCGCAGTCAGCGCAGGGCCGACGCAACAATCGGCTTAGGGCCGACGTTGCAATCGACGAAGGGCCAACATCGATTAAATATTGTGGCGCAACGTTTGGGAGGATCGTCGGGCCGACGTTATCATTTGGACGTTTATTGGACCCCAAAACGACGTTGGCGAACAGAGTCGAGCCGACGTCCTAACGCCGGCAAGCGTCGTTGCGCCAACGTAGGCGCGACTTTAAAATCCTACCAGGGCGGTTACTACCGGATAGAAAAAAAACGCGTTTAAACGTAGCCACATTTACCCTCAACAGATAGCAAAATATTTTTTTCCTAAGAAGCGTAGAAACTTGATGGAAAAAACCAACAATAAAAAAAATCGATTTTTTTTGTGCTGGAGGCAGGTAACCCCGTTCAAACATGAAATAGAAGAGAACCCACACGCTTGGCAGAGCGATGTGATCTTTTCCGGATCTCCATCATATTGTAGTTGAAAAATAATACGGCAGCCCCAATCCTCTATACATTTTCCTTCTTAATATTTGTCGTTTTTCGTCTTCGTAGAGACAGTAAAAAAAAATGAACGAACCACCAGTATGAATAATTTGCATTCGACGTCTGCACGATTGTTCCGTCAGATTTTCCGAGTTACGGGTACGCAGACGCGAGAAAAGCTTTGCCGATGTGTCTGACACCCACTCAAGAGCATTCGTTATGTCAACATCACGGGCAAAGCGTAATAATTCCGGCAATCTTCTTATTCACGCCAACGCCTCGTAAACATCAAGTTTCGTAAAGTCGAGAGCACGCAAGGCGGATTTTAATCTCTGCGGGATATTCAGAGAGGCGTATAGTACAGGAGAAAGATTTATTATTGAAAATGAATAAGAAGTATCTCTGAATTATTCTTCGACTATGGTTGATTTATTTTTGCTATGCCATTATTGCATAACGCGTTGAACGAGTTGTCGATTTTGTGACACTTTGAAAGCACGGACTAAAACGCATTTAAAAAATAGTCAAATAAAATGTATATCAATATGAGTACCTTGTGTGTCAAAAACAAACAAGGTTACCACACATTAAATATTGTTCAACTATTTCGAATGTCGCTGCTATTGAAAATTCATCGATCCCCGTACAAAAACGACTCTTGTTACGACGGTCTGTGGCATTTCGTAGAATGTTCTCTGCAGTTTTAATGAAACTTCGTTCGAAGTTATCGTTAAGTCCAATGGCTGCTCAGGGGACCTTAAGCCTTTCAAGCTACAATCTTCTTACCGCGGCTTGATCCAAACTGTCCTGACCGAGCAATGATGGGGCGAGATAGACCATCGCATCCTCACATTCACAATTACAAAGGATGAGAAAAAATGGTTTCGTCCATGAGAAGTTCCACTCTCGCATCACCCCAATTTCCAAGTCTAATAAACAAATGTTCACCGTTGTTGCACTAAAAGAATCATTTGGAACAGTTTTATATAGGTTTGGCGGCTGTTGTAACGTGTGCGTGTCGGCGAAACACGACGACGAAGCAAATAACATACCATGGGGAATAAACCACGTCTGCGGTTAGAACAAGTAAGCTCCATTGCGACCTAGCCGGTTAGAGAAAGTATATAAAATATGAAGAAGTGCAGCAGCCCGCTGTTCTGCTATCGCATGCTACTCGATAAAGATTCGGGTCACGAGAAATACATAATCGATCGCTCAAAAATCGATTAGGAGTAGGATAGATGGGTTGTCGTGGAATACTATGGAGACCGAGGGACGGAAAAAAGTGAAACGAGTGGCGGAGAGAGGACATGCGATGTATCAGAGAGCACAGCATGCAAGGCGTCGTGTCGAGCTTGACGTCTAAGAGACACGACTCTCCATGAAACTCAGTAAACTCCCGTCCTACATTAGGATATAAGAGCTTACGTCCCCATTCCTACGAAAGTTTCCTTCGCTTTCCTACAGAGTTTGGCTTCTTCGGGACCCGCCTATAGACACGAGCAGTCATTCCATTGTGCTGTGGTACATGGATGTAGGATATGAAAACTTAATTGGAAATTCACTGGCAGTAGCGAACGAGCAGCGTTGACCTGCGTCGATACTTGGATGGGTGGCCGCTTGGCTGCACACTGGCTCGCGTGCCATCTACCGAACGACAGACACTTCCACCGAGTTTTCAATGGCGCCACAACTGATACTCAGTCAAACGGAGCAATCTGTGTGGGGCCAGTTTTTCCTCGGTTGCCCTGTGCCCTCGTGCGATGCACCCTAGTCCACAAGGAAAGTGCCCTGATGCGACCAGGGAAACTCTGAGGAACCGGGAACAGTGAAGTGACAGCATTGCAAAAACTAGGCGTGTTTGACGTGTGTTCAAAGTCCGTAGAAGTAACACAACATGAAGGCTAGACGAGCATTGCCATGTTGATTCTACACACTTATGCATTTAGTAACACCTAATGCGTTAAAATTACACACGTGAGTGTGCATTTCTTACGCATTAAATTATTACACACCTTCGTAGGTGTCCCTATTAATAACAGGCATGTACGAACAGATAAAGCGTGTGGAATCAACATACAAGACGCATATTTACACACATTGGACTAAGCACGTTGATAGCAAAACACGAGCACCAATAACACGGGAAAAAGCAACACAGATTATGTGCGTTAATTGCGAGTTATTGATCATACGTTTTAAAAATGGCCTTGGTTACGACACCACGTGAAACTCATTGGTTGATTTGACATCGATTGATAAAGCGGTTAAACGAAGACCACATTCGGTCTCAACTTTGTGTTTCATTTATAGATCATTTTTGAGTTTGTCACGTGGAAGATCCTGAAATTGGAATATATTTTCCAAAACCTCGAGGCCATCACGGACAAGCAAAAAACGGCCATCATCGTGAAGATGTATGAGAATCTAGCCTATGCGAAGAGAAGAAAAACAGTGATACCTTTCATACATACTACAGATTAATATATAAGTACTGTTGAGTTCGGTTCAATAAATGTATATATTTTGACGATGAAAAGCTTATGTTATTGTATTTATTATTCCGACGCATCCCATGTATATATACAGTACTGCAAAAATAATCGTGTTGTTTTTACACACTTACGTGTGTTGTTTTTACACACTTACGTGTGTTATTTTATTACACACGTTAGTGTGTTGTTGGAACGCGTCTATCCGTGTTATTTTTACACCGTTATTTTTCACACCCGTTAAAACGTGTAAAAAGTGTCTACAGCCATTTACACACCTAAAGTGTGTAAAAATAACACGTTCGTTTTTGCAGTGATAGGCTTGAAGTTAAAGGGATTGGGCAGTAGAAGTCCACGAGAGGATTCGAGAGAACATAAAAAAAACATCGAAAGTATTTATAATGCGAAATTCTTTTCGAATTAAATTGTTATGAATAATGACATCTCTTTGCTTGTAAAAGTTATGGCTTTTTTAAATTATACGTCCTAGATTGCGATTATGTCTAATCAATGTGCATCGTTGCAGAATAAACATGTATGAGGTTTACGCCTGTTGAGATATATTCAAGTGAATTCACTGTCCGCCTCCTCCTCCTCCTCTCGCACTCTCTACCTACGATGATCACTATGCGCCAGCACGATCTTGTGGCTTTGTCGGCTGGATCAACCTTAATTACGATAAATTATAGGGCTCGATTAACGGAGGCACCTGAGCACGGAGCAACCCTCTGCTGTATTCCAGTGATGGCCAGCGTCAAAAGCAGGACACTGGGTATTCCAATTTCGCGCCAATTTTGCTCCTATACGTCAACTGCCAACTTGCCTGTTAATTCGACGATATAATTCGAATGAAATACATCACCGAAAGAGCCATTTTCTTTGAAAGGTCGATTGAAATTACTCAATTGTCTGCACTTTAGGAAACCATTGTTTCCAATAAATGTATATCGGTCGCCAAGAATGATGTGCGCGTTCAATCTCAGTCATTATTAATTTCTCCTTTACTGTTAATTAACTGTGGGCTGAAATGATTTCTTACGGAATTCCATTGGGCTCAAATTCCAATAACGATAAGTAAACTATCACAGCTGCGCGTTATCTTTTTTCGCTCTCACAATGTGTATTTTGATTCGCATCCAAGGCGTTTTTGTTGTTGTTGATGGATCATGTATATTTTACTCTTTTTCGTGCTCCATCACGAACTTGACCCACGCATTTCCTTGCGGCATCTCACTTATTGCAATCTAGAGCATTCCATTACAGTAATACACATCTCCTTTTCGCATCGTATCCAGGCTATGGCGAAAAAATAATAACAATACTAAACGATGATGAGATCATTAAGAGAATGAAAATGTAGGCCCTATGAAGAATTGGAATTCAGGAAAATAGTAAAAAAGCGAGGTCTATCCGTCCGTGTGAAATTTCGTACGGCTTTAGTTTCTATATGAATACATTCGAGCAGTACAAATATCGCAGATTGCTCCCGCGCTCTTCTCAAATTCATCACCGACCCGGAAGATCTTTCCTATTTTCCGCGTGTCTCATTTTCCTTCGTCGCTTTTTCTTCGCTTCTTTCTTCCTCCTTTTCGTTACTCTCTCGCGATCCGTGAAGGAACGCAATGTTGTCCACCAGACGGGAAGTAATGAAGATTTAGTTGCTAAAGGTCCGACCTTTCAACCCTGTCCCCGTGTATTTTATTGAACTTACGCAGGTATATATTTTTCGATGCAACAGACAAGAGCTCGGCTGTACTCGGATGAAAAATTTCCATCCGAATGTCGAGACAAACTATTATTTCTTCCTCATTTTTATGGCCCAATGGAGCCTCAGTAGTATCTCGTTGCTTCATTTTTCTTCGTAATAGGATACGAACAATTATTCGTGCTCGCAATTGTCTATTCGTGAAATAGTTCTCGCGAAGAGCTGAAAAAGCCTGCAAAATGGATATCTATTTTAAAAAAGGATTTTTTTGCTCAATCAAAAGACAGGTGTAAACGATTAAACGTGTTTGATTTTCCTCCTGTAACCTTGGAAAGTTTCCATCGTCCTACTGTTTTTCATGAAGTATTTCATATAACGTATCGTGCTTAAGGCGGGAACCTGAATTAGAAGGTCCAAAAAGCGTTTTTTCGGGATTTTTTTAGCAGGGGTAAAAAATGAGTGAGCACAATAAACACTGAGATATCTTTTCGTGCATACTTTAAATATATTACAAAAAAGTTCAACGTGAAAAAATAAATGACTGTAGATTTATCAGTCTATTCCATGTGCGTCTTGCCACTGCAGTTCCCAATCGGCCGGAAAGATGCAGCTCGTGATTCTTGACTGAAACAGAAAAACCAATAAAATGTTCAATTGTCATATATCTTTCTTCTGGGTGGATTAAGAAAAAGCTGAAAAATCGTGCAATTATAACTATTTTCAGGGTTGAAAAAACATGTGTTTGCAAAAAACACTTTAACGCGCTATAAAAATTATTTAAAAAGACTTCTTGAACGACTTTTTCAATTCACTTAGAAGTTATTTTGATACTGAAGAAAATAAATTTTGGTTTGATTCAATAGGCCGTTTAGGCCTTGAATAGGCCGTTTTTTTCCATCACGCCCGGGACTTTGGAAAAATCGTGAAAATGAAAATTGACGAAAATGTACTTAAAAGTTTTTAATAGGAGGAAATGTCAATATAAAATATCAATCCCTTCTCTGCCTTTGGCCTTGTAGCATCGAAAATATTTACAACTGGCATCTCTTACTTTGTAACTATATTATTGGATAGACTATCTATCGATTTAAACAATTAAAAAAAAACGATTTTTCGGACCTCCTAATTCAGGCTTCGGCCTTCGTGAAACTCACAATGGACAGTACAGTGTTTTATGAACAAGTATTCGATTGCCTAGATGGCTGCAATTTTAATTCGCATCCATAGCAAACGCTTCTTGGTTCTCCGTCTCTTTACATATCGTATATTTGTAATACAGCATATCATAGTGTGACATTGGAAATCGTAATAAAACATATTGGAAGAAGAAATCCACATAGCCATCCAGTATGATAATATTTAGATTTCGGCGTTCTAGATAGATCCTACATAAATTAAATATTTCTTGACAGCGCAATGAAGAATGTAACGGTATGGTAGTTTCCGAAGGAACAGCGAACTCCTCTCTTCGGACTGCATGCCAGGCCTTCACTTTTCACCCTGATCAGACCTTGATTTTTTACCCTGACCAGACCGAAATCAGGGAAAGTGTCACAAAAATGATTAGGGTTTGATAAAAAAATCCTGTTAGAGGCATGAAAAAAAAAATCAGGATGCCTGATCAGGGCTTTTTTGTACTCGGAGCAGAATTTCCACTCGGGATTTACGTTGGACCATCCTCAAAACAGCCTAATGCGTTAATAGCCAACATTCCGGAGATGTAGCGAATTTAAAATGCTCTTTCCTCACATACAGTACTAGTCAAAAGTTTTTGATCAGTTGGGATAATTGCAAAATTAAATTAAAATCCATGTTATTTCTTATTTTACGTATATACTGCATGGCTCTACAAAATTCATTACATAATTCTAATACAGATTTGCGATTATCCAATGTGGTCGTAAAATGTTGCCATTATCCAACGTGACCGAGAACTCTCGACCGGTATATATTTATTATTTAATTCCTTCTATTATTCTTAAAAATAATTATTGTAGAGAAAGTTTCATAAAACATTTTATCATTCAATATTCTAGGTCAACATTGACTTTGTGTTTCTACTTACATTTTAAATTATGATAATGATTATCATTTTATAAATTCGATAACTTGTTTAAAATATATCGCTTTATTAAATAGTAGCCAGTTCCTTTCATTTCTGAAATATATATACACAGGAGTATAGAATATTTGAATGGCGCAGGTCGGGTCGAGCCTCGGAAGCTGGGGTGCTATGGAGGAGGCAGAGGTTCGTCGATGGCCGATCTACCAGTACATTATTGTGACTCCCTCCCTCGTGGCTGGAGGAATCTCCTCCAAGGCCCATCTCATATCGAGATTTCCATAGATTAATTTTTTCGATAGTTTGATTTTTGGGGGTTGTGAGAGGGGACGAGAGTCATTGCTGCTCCATTCGAATCCTATCCCTTCGACCCTAACACTTCCTTATCGCATACGTCACACGAGAAATTTTCACGTATGTTAGATAGATCCATAGGACATAGAAGGATTCCCGAGACGAGCTACGGAATTCGTTGATTTCTTCGTGCGCGACATCTGTCGACTCGCGAGTTCCACTTTTCTTTGGAGCTCCTGGCTGGCCCTGTTTGGCTTCGCACGTACGTGCATGTGTCTACATGTACACAGGTAGTGAGAAGTCTGCACGTGAAGTCTCACCTACCGTTTTTCCTCCCAAAATCTACACCGTCTCTCTCTATCTCTCTCTCTCGCCTTCTCCTCTAGTTACTTTTTCTCTCTTCTAGATCCTCTATTGCTTCGGCGCATGCAAAATTTTTCACCAGATACTGCGAGTCCGCACCCCGAAATCCTGGCATCCCCGGAGGGAATAATGGAGCCGGCATATTGGATTCGTGCTCGAAATTTGGTAGCTCGGAATCCCTTGCCCCGATCGCACCAACGCTTCTTCGCATTCCGCTGTATGACTACACTCTATATGCAGTGAATCTTATACATACATTTATATACATGTGTATGCGCCCTCCGGCGAGAAATCGAACTCTTTCGATACTCGAAGCTCTTTCGCCACGTACCTTTTTATACCCTGAAAACTCACAATGTTGCTGGGATCAACGATCATCATCGTGAAGTGTACTTTACTGGCTGGAATTGAAGACCTCCAATGGGAGAGCATTACCTCGCGTCGTGAAAACCAGCAGACCTTTTTGCGAGGAAGCAAGTGTCCGAAAAGTACCATCGAATCATTTGGGCATCCTGTATATTGTTATTAATCGTACTTCTGACAATATTCATTCCATTAGCTCTAATAGGTCCTGGCCGGGTCGTTAAGATCAGTTTGTGTGATTTGATTTTATCATAATATGCACTTTAAAGTGTTATTGACATTATTAACCTTTCTAGAACACAAAATCTGACCGTAACTAGTACGACGGTAGGCATAGCTCACCGTTAGTTATAAATAAAAGTCATTTTCAAATATATACATTGCACTAAAATGAAAATCACTAGGTATTGAATTGAATGTAGAGTGCAATTATTGCGAGCACCGTTGTCCATCTAGAGGGGTTCATTAAGGGGTTAGGCTACTATGGCGACCTGAAAACCAGGGTTATTTGAAAAAATTAATTTTGGAGGAATAAGTAACGTAAGCCAAAAAAAATTGAAACGATTATTTGTATGTAGGTTCATTGAAGTACAAACCAGATGGGAGTCATGAGCTCACACTGCAAAATAAACGCGTAAATAAATAATAACAAAATTATATTAACAAAGTTGTGTACCAAATTTTATAAAACAATATTCATAATTTAAAAAGTTTTAAGCAATCTCGTGAAGGACCTTTGATTGATACTTGATTTTAGCCAACTGGTTTATCTGAAACGAAGAAAACCAGTTTTGTCATAAAATAGATAATATTTTCTACGACTTGACCGAGTTTTTTTAAATCCTAGTTCGACCATAAAAAAATCGAATTTTTCTTCGATTTTTCGAGAAAAAATGAAATTATTATTGTCAATAACTAATAAAACAAAAATGTTAAGAAGAAAAACTTCGGTTAAGAAAGAACTACTATTACACTGAATAAATTTACCAAATTTCAAGTCAATCGGTTCATTAGATTTCGAGAAATCGGGTGCACCGTTTTGAAGAACATAGTTTCGAGAAAAATGCGTTTAAAGTTTTACTAGCAGTTCTATCATTGTAATCATAACTTAACCTTCAATCTGCGATTTCTGCACCATATGTTGGACCTTCCTCTCCAATTTTCTTCGCCTCGGGCGACGAACGAGTGTTTGTCATTTTCACAGTAGCATAACCCCTTAAAAAACGTTTGGCGGTTTGATGAAGACGAATTTCAACAATATAAAAAAAAAACACCAACCAAATCGACTCCATTTGAGAATACTGGAGAATAATTTTTTCCATCCTCCAGTAATTCTAAACAAAAATAAAATATACATTAACACGAAAAGAAAAAAAATTAATCCGTTATGAACAAGTTGAAAGGTATTGACGAAAAGTCGAAAACATTATTTCGAATTACGTTCGCAATGTATCAGAAAAAAATAAGTAATATGGATCAGGAATCGCTTTCGTGCTCGACGAGAGCCGGATTAATTAAAAACGGCTCTGCATTCATGCTACATCCGGCTATTACCGGGGTTGGGAAAGGCGAAGAAAAATTATTCTCGTTCCTTCTCGTCGACGTCCCTCGACCGCGCCAAGACGGAAGCTGCAGTGTGTAAATATATTTCCGCACCTAAGCATAGGTTACACGCTCTTTTTGATACAAGAGATCGATACTCGTGTGACGCTGGGCATCGGCATTAAATATAAATAAATCAATTAAATGGATAGACTTTTAAGTCAATTACACTTTGACACTATTCCCGTATCTTTTCGTGACCCTTGGGAATGCATACGAAGATTTATCTTTCCAAAAATACCATTTTGCGCTGAGCTTTCTTCCGCTCTTTTGTGAATAGTGGATCACTTGAACTCAAATATAGCACGCGAAGCTTCCAGCCTGACGTAGAGTAATCGATGCTCGGAGGGAATTTTTTTTCGTCCATGAGGTCAATGCTGTACCGACTGGAAAATAGGTGAACTACTGTTGCTGAATAGTTCATGAGAAACTCGAATTTCTTATAAGATTGACGTATGCATTCGTTGACGTATGCATACGATTATATTTCTATTTGTACGCGACTATCGCATGCTTAGAAGGAAACTACACTGACAGAAAAATTCTATTGATATTAAAAAACCGCGTCTATTTGATTGTTTAAAATTTGAATTGACTGGATTTTTCGTGAAGTCAAATTTTTCCTATTGCATTCCATTATTGGAATTATTTATTTAAAATATATTTATTTATTCAAATAAAAATCTATTTAATATCGTCTAGTAATTAAATAATTTATTTAATCCTAATAAATCTGTGATTAGGTTTCATCTGTTAAAAAAACGATTTAGTTGAATCCACTAAATGTATCTATTTTATTTTTTTTCACTCAAATTAAATAGAATTTTCGTAGAGTCAACCATTTTTATATTCGATTGAACTAATGGTCTACCGTTATTGCAATACGCACATCAAAGGGAGGTGGGGTAGAGAGGGTGGAGAGAGAGAGGAATTATTTATATATCCATATAAGTTGTGTTTGGAAAATGTATAGCATGTTATTCGATAAAACTCTCTCATTATCACAATGAACGAATTGATATAGTTTATGCGATACAACAAATAATTAGAGGAATTTATTTGGTCTCTTATGCTATACTGCGACCAGGATGTTACCAGCACTTGGTAGCATAGGGGCAGCGTGCGTAGCTGTTGGTAGGTTCGTAGGTTTTAGGTTAAATTCCATTTAGGCAAAGTATTTTTTTCGAAAAAAATAATGTCAGAAGGCTAGGGAATGACGAATAATGATACAAAATCATTGTGGAAAAACTCTCAATTAATTGTCTCATTTCATTTTGGAGTTATTAAATGTTTTATGCATATAGTATACGCTTGGAGTGACAATGTATATTGTAAGCAAATAAGTATTTATTTGAATCGAATCTTTATTTATTCAATTTAAATATATTTAATATTTAAAAAGAATAACTGGAACAAATGAAAAAATATCTTTGAAACAGATAAGATCGTAGTAGGCCTGAGGCAAGAAAAAAACCTGTTTGATTTAAATAGATCCTATATAAATTGAATATTTTTTGTGGCAGTGTAAAACAAGTCAATTTGTTGTGCCAACTACTTGGGAAGGTATGGCTGCGCAGTATCACCAGCAAGGGATATCACTTGATGATACTTCCTTGATTTTGTGAAAACTCATACACGTGATAAAGCGTTGAAAACGATTAGACAGGTTTTTTTGATGGTTTTGAAGGGTAAAAGCACCCCTCAAAGGAAGACGTGTCAAGGGGTGTTTTGGTAGTCTCACCCACGAGCAATCCACTATAGAAGTAATGAAAAAAATCAAGGGGTAACACGCCTTCCTTGGAGGGATGGTTTCCATCCTGAAAATCGTTTTTTCGCCGATAAAAATAATCGTGTCTAATATTTTTCAACGCTTCATCGCATATATGAGTTCCAACAGAATCGAAGATGGACACTTGAGTAATCTTCGTTGCAAGAAACACCATTCTTGAGATTGTGCAAGAAAAATCTGCTGAAAACTCGTTTTTTGACAGTTTTTGCGATGTAGATTTTCGATCTTTATAATTCTAAGTCCAAACACGACACATTGTATATAAATAGCGAGTAATTACATATATAAGCGACATATGATGATTGTTATTCAAACCTTATTATATCTTTAGGATCACCTTTAAATAAGTGTAAGCATATTATCCGAAAGTTATTTCAACTACCCGCTTAGCGAAATTTTAAGATCCTTCCCTAAATAGCCAATGAGCGGTAGCCAACAGCACATAAGTGCAATGGATTCAAAGTGCCTTTTACCTATTTTAATATATACGAACCCTCCATTTATATGCAGTATTAAATTGCGGTAGCATTTATTTGAGTTTAAGGATTTATCGGAAAACCATTACCGAATGAGAGAGCATTTCCAGTTCGAGATATTGTATCTAATGCAATGAAATATGTGCTTCATGGGAAACACAAATTTCATTATTTTCAAAGCGGCCGTCAGTAGTCTGATCGTAAATGCTATATCTACAATGAACATTTATGGCGTCATTATCGTTTTATTGAAATGCATTTGAGCTTAACCTTTCATTGGACCACTGGATAATTTTAACCGGACGAATTTTTGCATAAAATGATCACTTTTCCAAAATTACGAATGTTCAATAATTGTTTACTACAATTTAATTTTATATTGGCTGAATTTCAATTATGATGACATGTTAAAAAGTGTTGAAAGTGTATACCTGATGAAAAAAATAAATAAAAACCAACCGCAGGGTTATACTGCTATAACAGGCCGAAAAAGGTCACTTTTATCATTTTTTTGGTCTACCAGATTATTTATTTGGGAATTGGAAAAAAAGGTATATTATTAAGCATACATCAAACTTATGTTGTGTAAATGTTTATGAAAAAAATAAAGATTAACAACGTTATTGAGGTATAATTCAGCCTCTGTATAAAAAAATTTCACCCAACGGCTGGGTCGATAACTTAACAATGATTCTTCCGAAAAAAAGAACAATTTTTTTTAACCTATACAAATGTAGTTCTCATTGTACGTAGCGATGTTTCGAAAAACAAAAATTTGATAGAATGCCGGGTGTTCAAAAAAAAAGTGTAATCTTGTCGAAATTCTTACTTACCATCGGGGGCTTTAAAAAAGACTAAATTTCAAACCAAACAAAAAACGCCTGCGCACAACGCTAGCTACTGCTGTTACCGACATTTTTGTTTCTTAACTTGAAAATCGGGACGAAAATAGCTACAGAGTTATGATTCCAGCCAGGTCGAGAAAAACGCGATTGAAGGTTTTAGAATAAGTAAATCGCTACGCTACCTGCTCTCACTAAATCGTCTGCAACTTGGTCAAAGTTCAATATTTTAACTCGGATTTTTTTCACATATTCTTGAATATGTATCCTTTGAAAAAAATGAATTTTTTTTACCCGTTACATTGGTGTCGAGGCCAGAAATACGTGTATCAATGGAAGTTTAAGTGGTTACTGAAAAATCATTATCGCACGAATTAAGTATTTTAATTAGAAGATTTTCATCATATGCAATTGAAGATGTCCTTCATTTCAACCAAACATTACATAGTTCTTAAAGCGGCCATCAACAATCTAACCGTACAATAAATCTCTACAACGAACGCCACCAATTCACAATATTAATGTTGTTGTTATCAATACTTATTGTCATTCAAAACAAATGTTCATTTTCCCTATATGTTACCGTTTTAAAAAATGCGGATGTGGGTTAAGACGGAATGACACCTCATCGCGGTCGGTATGGTAGAACAGAATTATAGATACCCAAAAATCTCTGAAACGGCTCTTCAGATCCCGTCGAAACTTTGCCAAACGACGTCAAATAGATAGACGAACAGCTTCCAGCCCCTCAAATTTTTTGAATTTGAGAAAAAAATGTAGACTGGCTTATCATGCGGAACTCGAGACCGAAAAGATGAAAAATCAGATGTTTGGCTAATGTCACGACTTAGAGAAAAGCTAGACCGCGTAGCCACATAAAAAACGAACAATTTGAGCTCTCAATCACTGCACTTCGTTGCATATCTTAGGAGAAAAGTGGTAATCTAGATTTGTCGTGTAATTGTTGATAATTGCGAGCAAATGTCGCCCGAACTTCGACGTGCTCAGTTCACGAGAATTCCGCGCGCGGCGCTCGCCTCGTGGTCTGCAGACGACGCGCATCGAGGCCCGTGGCAGCGCCAATAACGTCTCTCCACAACGTGGTGTAGACGTGCACCGACACGCACGCACACATGCGTTGCGTAGCGTGTCGAGGCCCGTGGAAGGCGAGACGCAATGTCTCCGCGCGCGCGGCGACGAACGCGCGCGGTGACATCCGTCCGTGGGGCGCAGAAGCTCGATTGAGTTCTGCCCTACCGGTCGGAAGCCGGGGCCGCATCGAAGTTTCGCGTCGGGTGTCATTCCGTCTTAAGCCAGGTAAATAAAATATTCTTTAGCAGATATAGACTGAAGGCCCTTGTACGCAGCGATGAAGTAGCAATTTCGACGTGAATTTGTTATAATGTAGACTGCAAAAGGAAGGACCCACCGAGTTGTGGAAACTGGTCCAATTAAATGGAGCTATAATTGACATCGCCTCGATTATAGGGTGGGCATCACACATAAACGAGATATGAACAATGCATTTCTATATATATATATATATATATATATTGTAACGGTTCACCTGGACAGGTAAGCCACCGTCACACAGAATGCGAGAGTAGCTACTCACGTACGCAATACTAGAGCATTCTGACCAGCGTCCGGAGCGACCGGCCATAGCGCCGGCCGGGCGGATCACTTACGTGACGATTTTGGGGCGAGCCCGCGACACCTCGCAAGAGGCTCCGCCCATCGCGTTGAGCTAGACCACCGCGGATTCACTCGCCGGAGTACCCGCCCGCAGCAATACCGATCGCGTAGCTCGTACCTTGACCACTCCTATCACCGAGAGTACGACCAAGAGTCATCGCGACGCCTCTTCACACCAGATGTGCGCCTAATATCCGAACGAGGAATAATCGAGCATATCTTACCCCTGGAAATGGGTATAGTATGCGAACGTCCTGGAAATGACCAACGCTGCCACCCCACCATCGGAGAGTTTCTCGGCGGCGTGATTCCCTACCTAGCCCTCCGGATCCGCAAGAGAAATGGAATTTCTCCTAACGGGCCTGGGGCTATATAAGGGCATACACGAATCAGAGCGGCACTCTGTCGCAAATTCATACTCAATATTTTACGTAGAGTCACCATCATCCGGAATCCCGGATCGTAGGATGGGAACCTTGCTGCCTTCGCCCTGGTCCCCCATCCTTGGATAACCCCAGCTTCGGGTAGAAACTCTATTTCCTCGGGAAGCCCCAGCATTGCGCTGGAAGTCCTACCTTGGGAATAGAGTCGACGTGGTGATTGTAGTCAGGATTTAGATAATTTTCCGATCGTTCGTCGCTAGGACGAACGATCGCCTTTACAATCTTCCAACGCCCGCATACTCGGAGTGTGTAGTCGGGAAGCGCCGATCGCGCTTCGCTACACGTGAGGGAAACTCCACAACCAGCTTCCCTGGTTTTTGGTCCTCCTCGCCTGGCACCGAGGAGGTCAGCCGTCCCTCCTGGACGGCCCCGCTATTCGCACTCGAGGAGCCCGTGTTTTCCTCGAGTCGGCGGATTATTATAACGCTAGCTCAGCTAGCGCGTGAGCGTCACGGCTTGGCAACCGTGCGCTTTGTTGCATTTGGCAACTCGTGCCACCGGAATTATCCGCCTCACCCCAGACGAACTTCTCCCAACGTGCGTACGCTCTCTTGTTACAGGAGCGGGCACGAAACGGCTTTTCGCGTACCAACAACGCTCGCGGTCGACTCGAGAGCGAGCGAGAGATCGAGATAAGCGAGAGAGAAAGAGAGCAAACGGGGAACCGCCCGCGCGCCGCGACTCGCGTACACGTCGAATCCACCTGGACAGACTTTCTCGCCATTCTTCCTCGACCGTCGTAAATGTTGTCTAACCCGACCAAGTCCCAAAGTAACCTCGGAACTAACATCTAACCAGTCGTTGTTACATTACCGAACAAATCTCAATAATCCGAAAAACCCAGAATGCCGATGATGACGGATTACGATGGCGTCTCTGAGACCCTCAATAACTACTGAGGCATCTCCAAAGAACCACCTTAAAGTCCGTTCCTTCATTCCTGGCACCTAAAAATACATCGTCCTCCTGGAGGCTACGGGAACCCCTTAAATTTTCCCACGGCGACGAGTTCGCCGCGTATCCTCGTTTTCCCAACCACCGAAAACGGAAGGTAAACTCTCGCGTAAAATCGCGAAACGTTACATTGGCGCCCAACGTGGGGCCCGAAAGCCTTATAAATTTCCGGGAAATGTATAAAATAACGAGCGTATCAAAACACGCTCTAGGCGAAAATCAAAATAGATAGTTAGGCGTCTCAATCACCACGAGCTCGGATAGCCAGCGTTAGCTGAGAAAAATACCTCTTCCAGCATACACTCTGATAAATATCAAGAAGAACGAGCACTCGCATGCGAAGCATGCTCGTTCTCTCTCAGGGAAACCGAGAAAGAAAAAAAATCTCGAGCCAAACTACCTACAATAACGTCGCAACATCAAACAATCGAGCATAGGCCGAACGAGTATTTCGCCGGTGCTCGCTCTTTCTCCATCGCTGGGGAGAGGAGATAATATACCGCGGCAAGCGACGAATATTTCGTTTATCTCGCTCGCACCCAGCGAATAATACAAATAGGAATATCGAGCGCGCTTGGGAAAGGCTACGCTGATTGCGAGCGAGAGCGAAAACAAAAAATTGTTTTCGTCACTCGAGCGTCGCAGGGAATAGCAGGACTCACATACGCCTCGAGCTCCGAAGGAAAAAATTGTTTTCGTCGCTCGAGAATCGCAAGAAATTGCGGGACTCGCGTGCGCCTCGAGCTCCGAGAAGAAAAAAATTGTTTTCGTCACTCGAACATCGCAGGTAGTAGCAGGACTCACGTACGCGTCGAGCTCCGGAAAAAAAATATAGAATAAATACTACACCTCGAGTCTCTCGTCTCGGGTATCCCGCAAGGCCGCGGTACATACCGAGGTAAACATTGTGCACAACACGGGCGTCCAAACATTCCGAGTTAAGTCGGAATAATTCGGGCGTACCGCTCGGTGCGCGAGGAGTACCGCCCCCCCCCTTCTCGAAGAAAGTCGCGCCCGAAATGAGCGAGACCCGGAAGGGGAACCCGAGTCAGGAGGGGCGGGCACTGAACCTCCCGCCCGGTGCCGGTATGAACTTGCCCCCCGTGACCGGCCCACCCGCCGAACCCTACGCCCTCGCATCCAGCGTAAGGTGCGAGCCGCGGGGAGGTGAGAGGGGGACGCGTCGCAGGGACGACGGCACAGAAAAGGGAGCCAGGGGGCTTCCCGCTTGGAACCCCCAGCTTTCCGAACAACACAATCCTGCCGATAACGCGTCATCAGCACCCAGCGCTTATTCCCTACCGGAAGAATCCCAGCTATCCCTATCGGCAATAAAAGAGTTAATGTCCCGAATCCAACGCCGAGTCGACGACGACGCTAAGGCACTGACGGCGACTCTTCTCTCGATCAATGAGAACTTTGAGAAGAAACTCGAGTCTTTAGAAGAGGCGGTGAATACCCAAGTTAGAAGTGCACTCCAAAGACCCCCCGATGCAAATTCAACAATCGAGCATTGGGGCGCCGAACCTCTGGCCTCGACACGCCACGTCGCCCCCGCGTCTAGGAGACTGGGCCCCCCCCAAGGGGGAGGGGAAACGATACCTGGAGGGAGAATGCCTAACTTAGGCAACCTAGGTCTACCGGAGCAGTATGCCCAGGAGATCAACCTCCGTCATGGGCAGCCCAATAGGACCCAACACCCTACCGATCCACCATCCACCCTACCCGCACCCGGCGAAGACAATCCTCCAGGGACAAGCGCAGGGGTGATGAAAATAAACGCCCCCACTTTCGGAGGGCAGGATCATGAACTGCCTTGGCAATTCCTAACTGACCTCAGGGACTTCCATCGAGTGTTCTCGGCTCGATACGAGTTCAAGATCATCATCTCGCAATGTTTCTCCGACCTCGCCCTCCAGTGGTGGAAGATCGCGAGAAACGACATCCACTCGTGGGAATCTTTCGAACAAATGTTTCTTGAACGCTTCTGGAGCGAGGATCGACAATACCGCGTCAAGAACCGGATAGAGTATGGATGGTACAACCCTCAGAAAAAAGAAACCCGATTTGGGTACGGTCTCTCGTTAATCGGGCTGGCCAAAGATCTTCGGCCGCCCCTCTCGGACAAAGAGATCATCAACAAAATGAAAAGACACTTTCCCGAGGAGGTCAGAATGATCGTTCGGGCAAAGTGCATTGAATCCATTCCAAGCCTCCTCGACCTACTGTCATCACTGGATGAAGAAGGGCCGGGAAATCGAGAGCGCGAAGGCTCAGGTCGCCCCGAACGGCCAACCTTCAACGGTTTCTCACGAGAACCACCGCGCCAAGAATCACTTCAGGGAAACAACCGAATTCCCCGATCCGGTTACCCCAAAGGCCCGCCCGAAAAGGGACAAACTCCCGACAGTCGACGTGACTTTCGCAAGGCCATCCAAAGCCTAGAAATCACAGAGACCCCCGCGGAATCGAGCTCCGATCTAACCGACTCCCCGGAGCAGGGAAACGAGCAGACGTCACCCCCGCCTGCCTCGCAATGAGGGAGGTGACGCTTGGCCTCGGCAGGGATGTGAGGGGTGAGCTCCTAGCAGAGGACGACGAGGAGGAAGACGAAGTAAAAGAATGCCCCCTTATTGCGGCATTAATAGCAGGCATCCCGGTGCGTGCCCTGGTAGACACTGGGAGCCAAGCATCCGCGATAGCGTTGGACCTCTTCAACCACCATCGAGCCCTGCAGGCATGTCCCATGCTACCACTCACGAGAACCTCCGTGACGGGAGCGACGCGGGGGCGCGCCACTCCTGTCTCCAAACAAATATACGCAGAGATCGAAATTCGCTCGATAAAGGTCCTGCACACACTATTGATCGTCCCCAACCTCACGAGCCCATGCATACTGGGAATAGATTTCCTCGTGAAGACACGGTCAATAATTGACCTGGGACAATACACCATAACCCTCAATGACAGGGAGGAGGACGGCAATCATCCATCCATACCCCTGCGAAACACGCACTTCGACGAACACATTCCCAAGCACGGAGCTACCCTCGCCACCGAGGAAGTGACCGGCCAGGAAATCGACCTAAAGGTCGCCGAAACAACGGGTCTCGGGGAAATCGAGAGGGAAGCCCTCCGAAACCTCCTCGAGAAATATAAGAAGGTCTTCGACAAACGACCAGGCCTGCTCCGTTCGTACCAACACGTACTGAAGGTAAAGCCGCACGAACCCTTCAAGGCGATGAGCTACCCTGTACCCCTCGCCTACCGATCGGCAGTAGATGAGGAGATACAGGTACTCACCCAGCAAAGGATAATCCAACGCTCTACGAGTCCCTACAGCAGCCCACTCCTGATATCCAAGAAAAAGGATGGCGGAGTCAGGCTGTGCCTGGACGCGAGGGGCATTAACCAAATATTAGTACCGGACCACGAACGCATGGAATCCGCTGATGAGCTATTCCAAGAATGCCGCAGTGTGACATTTCTATCCACCCTCGACATGCGTGCCAGTTTCTGGCAGGTTCCTCTACACCCAGAATCACGGAAATACACGGCCTTCTCCCACCGAGGGAAAGGATACGAGTTTCTCGTGACGCCCTTTGGTCTCTCCACCAGCACAGCCAGTCTGGTGAGAGGACTTGAAGAGGTCCTTCAGGGGCTGCACGACGTGACCAACTTCGTCGACGATATCCTATGCACCTCTGAGACACTAGAGGAGCACCTTAATAGCCTTGAAGAGCTATTCCAACGGTTTCTGGAACATGGACTGACACTCAGCCTAGAGAAGTCTCACTTCTTCAAAAACGAAACTAAGTTTTTGGGGCACATCCTATCGAGAGAGGGAATAAGACCCGATCCGGATAAGGTGGAGGCCATCCAAGCCTTCCCTTCACCCAAGAACATCAAACAACTCCGTGGTTTCCTTGGATTAATCAACTATTACAGCAAGTTCACCAAGGAACACAGCGAAGCAACGGCGCCCCTCCTACACCTACTAAGGAAAGGGGAAAAGTGGGAATGGGGCATCAACGAGGAAAATGCACTAGCCAACGTCAAAACAAAATTTTGCACGAGCGTGGTCCTCGCATACCCCCTAAAGAACCGTCCATTCTATGTACAAACGGACGCCAGTGATCTGGCGCTCGGGGCCGTCCTATCCCAAAACTCGGACAACGACGAGACCATGGTCCTCCACTTTGCGAGTCGGACCCTGAAGGGAGCCGAAGCCCGGTACACCGTGACAGAACGGGAGCTGCTAGCCATTGTGTGGGCACTCTCCAAATTCCGCACCTACCTACTGGGGGCCCGGGTGATCATCAGGACGGACCATGTCGCCCTGACCTTCCTCAAGGAATGCCGGCTGTCCCATGCACGGCTAACCCGATGGATCCTGGCCATCCAAAACTACACCTATGGCCACGCCGGGGCAAAGAAGTGCCACCTCATGCTCAAAGAAGACTTCTACTTCCCGAGACTCCATCGTGTTATTCGCCAAACACTGGCCAGCTGTGACAGCTGCCAAAGAAACAAAATTTACACCGTGGGAAGCTTTGCACACCAGCAAAACATCTTGCCGACCAGGCCCAGAGAACTGGTGTCCCTGGACTATTATGGCCCTCTTCCCAAAGGACGATACGGACTGAGTTACATCCTGGCAGTTATCGACGTCTTCTCCAAAATCACTCGTCTGTACGGGCTACGGAAGGCAACAACAGACGCCACGTGGAGAGTCCTGGCGGAGGACTACTTCACTAAGTTTGGGAAACCCAAGGCGATTCTCAGCGACCAGGGGACCCAATTTACCGCCAAGAAATGGGAGGCATACCTGCGAGAAAATGGAATAAGAACCATATGGACCTCGATCCGCCACCCACAAGCCAATCCCGTTGAGAGGACAAATCGAGAACTATCTCGGTTTTTCCGAACACTGATCAGAGGCAAACATAACGAATGGGTCAAATGGCTACCCGTCGTTGAGGAATGCATCAACACCACCCATCATGAGAGCACAGGCTTCACTCCCTGGGAACTACACTTCGGAAAGGAGGTAGATCGCCCCTGGCAAAGAATCCTGGGTAAGCGTCGAAAAACACCAAAGACGCTCGAAAACCTCATACTGGCGGCATCGGGAAGGATGCGCAAGGTACGAGGCAAGCAAGCCGAAAAATTCAACCGGCACCACAAAGCCAGCGAATTTCAGGTAGGCGATGAAGTCCTTGCCCGAGCACTCGCCGTATCACAGCCATCAGTGTGCCTCATTGCCAAATTTCTGCCGGTCTACGAAGGACCCTATGTCATCTCGCAAAAGGTGCACCAGACATCATACATTCTCAAGCACGTAGGTACCGACCGGGAGCGAGGATTATTCCATTGTCGTGATCTGCGTCCTTATCTGCGCCCTCCGGAAAACCCCCTCTACTAGAACATCGGGACCGAAGACGAGATAAGAGCAAGCACTCGCGAGCCATCTCCAGTCTTTGACAAAACATGGAGAAGGCAACACAAACACGCAGCGACAGTGAGGGTCACGAGGTCTCCCCGCGACCCTACGCACCGGCGGAAAAGGGGAGAAGAAATGCGCATCGCCCACTCACGGGGAAGAGCCACCAAACGCAGACCGAGCCGTGGTTCTTCCAGCATCTGGAGGAGGACGAAGCACGGCAACGTGAGGCGCTGGGGATCGCGGAAGGGACGCCTAGCCGGTTCGAGCCCGGAACATCGAAGATCAAGAGGAAGTACGTGGTCCCCACACCTCCAGATCATCCGCCTGCTCCTGGATGGAAAGCGCCGGCCCGGGAAGGACCACGAGCGACGCGTACCCCGGAGGGATTACGGATCATCTGGGGCCGGCAACCGACAACAACGAGGCCCCCGATCAAGCGCCCGGTAGAGCACCCCGCCATCGAGGAGGCGTGCACTCGCAAGAGCGCACGGGGTCGTCCTGCCGCCGGGACAAGGCGCTAAGGTCGTCGTGCCCTAGGAAGGGCTACGTCAACCTTGGAGGGGCGATGTAACGGTTCACCTGGACAGGTAAGCCACCGTCACACAGAATGCGAGAGTAGCTACTCACGTACGCAATACTAGAGCATTCTGACCAGCGTCCGGAGCGACCGGCCATAGCGCCGGCCGGGCGGATCACTTACGTGACGATTTTGGGGCGAGCCCGCGACACCTCGCAAGAGGCTCCGCCCATCGCGTTGAGCTAGACCACCGCGGATTCACTCGCCGGAGTACCCGCCCGCAGCAATACCGATCGCGTAGCTCGTACCTTGACCACTCCTATCACCGAGAGTACGACCAAGAGTCATCGCGACGCCTCTTCACACCAGATGTGCGCCTAATATCCGAACGAGGAATAATCGAGCATATCTTACCCCTGGAAATGGGTATAGTATGCGAACGTCCTGGAAATGACCAACGCTGCCACCCCACCATCGGAGAGTTTCTCGGCGGCGTGATTCCCTACCTAGCCCTCCGGATCCGCAAGAGAAATGGAATTTCTCCTAACGGGCCTGGGGCTATATAAGGGCATACACGAATCAGAGCGGCACTCTGTCGCAAATTCATACTCAATATTTTACGTAGAGTCACCATCATCCGGAATCCCGGATCGTAGGATGGGAACCTTGCTGCCTTCGCCCTGGTCCCCCATCCTTGGATAACCCCAGCTTCGGGTAGAAACTCTATTTCCTCGGGAAGCCCCAGCATTGCGCTGGAAGTCCTACCTTGGGAATAGAGTCGACGTGGTGATTGTAGTCAGGATTTAGATAATTTTCCGATCGTTCGTCGCTAGGACGAACGATCGCCTTTACAATCTTCCAACGCCCGCATACTCGGAGTGTGTAGTCGGGAAGCGCCGATCGCGCTTCGCTACACGTGAGGGAAACTCCACAACCAGCTTCCCTGGTTTTTGGTCCTCCTCGCCTGGCACCGAGGAGGTCAGCCGTCCCTCCTGGACGGCCCCGCTATTCGCACTCGAGGAGCCCGTGTTTTCCTCGAGTCGGCGGATTATTATAACGCTAGCTCAGCTAGCGCGTGAGCGTCACGGCTTGGCAACCGTGCGCTTTGTTGCATTTGGCAACTCGTGCCACCGGAATTATCCGCCTCACCCCAGACGAACTTCTCCCAACGTGCGTACGCTCTCTTGTTACAGGAGCGGGCACGAAACGGCTTTTCGCGTACCAACAACGCTCGCGGTCGACTCGAGAGCGAGCGAGAGATCGAGATAAGCGAGAGAGAAAGAGAGCAAACGGGGAACCGCCCGCGCGCCGCGACTCGCGTACACGTCGAATCCACCTGGACAGACTTTCTCGCCATTCTTCCTCGACCGTCGTAAATGTTGTCTAACCCGACCAAGTCCCAAAGTAACCTCGGAACTAACATCTAACCAGTCGTTGTTACATTACCGAACAAATCTCAATAATCCGAAAAACCCAGAATGCCGATGATGACGGATTACGATGGCGTCTCTGAGACCCTCAATAACTACTGAGGCATCTCCAAAGAACCACCTTAAAGTCCGTTCCTTCATTCCTGGCACCTAAAAATACATCGTCCTCCTGGAGGCTACGGGAACCCCTTAAATTTTCCCACGGCGACGAGTTCGCCGCGTATCCTCGTTTTCCCAACCACCGAAAACGGAAGGTAAACTCTCGCGTAAAATCGCGAAACGTTACAATATATATATATATATATATATATATATATATATAGTATATAAAACGAAGTGTCGCGAAAAGCATACGATCCCCAACCCCTCGCCCCTTTCTGCAGTATATACGAGGGTGATATATGTAGTAGCAAACGAGCAAGAGATCCGGGTGTACCACCGTAGTATATCTTGGTGCTCGAAGTATGCCGGCAAAATTCCCGAGTCGCAAGGGAGAGAAAATAAAAGAGCTGCGGATGGATGAGGGTATTTATTTGTCGAGAGTAAAGCGAAGCCGCACCAACAACTCCGCTATTTTATCACGTTAATTATGGCATTAACGAAAATATATCGCTGGGATACTTATACCTAACGATTTTTCACCGCCGGAAAAAAAAATCTACACGGAAACATATTTATTATTTTTGTTTTGCATCATTAATGGGGTTTTGGGTTGATTATTTCACTCAACGGATTCAAGGATGCTCCTACGGGGTCTGATAATCAGTTTCGTAATTTGGATTCGTCCATTTTGTTATTTCGTAACAGCCGGACAATCTCGTGACTCGAGATTGTCCGACTTGTCATTACAAATTATTGTATCTTCACTAGCGACCGTCCGAGCAGAAATGGGCACGCAGTGATTCGAGTAATACGATCATTTGTACATTCGTAATTACGTTTACGTCTCTGCATATTGGAATGATCATGAGGAAATCCTTGACTCGTTATCATCGCTGATATTTTCACAACTGCGTGCCCGCGTCGCCAGCTGCGAGGAGGGTGGAAAGGGACTGGTGGCAAAGTAGGTCACAGACCCAGAACCCAGTTTGTATATATATGTGTGTGGACGGGGAGGATTGGGAAAGCATGCTTGCGTGTATCTTTGGCCGGGGAATCCCCTTGGAAATTACCGCAAGCTCTCTTTGTAATCATCAGCCAAATCCCAATTCGCCAAGTATGTATCTGTGCAAGAGGCACGAGAAACCGCTGCGATCTGGGTCAACATGAAACTATGTGTATCTTGGGCAGCCCGTTGTGGTGAAAAAAGTACCAAATTCCTGATCCGGATAGCGTGAGAATATCTTCACACTGTCCGAATTAACGGTCTAACACCACTGTAGAATTTCCAAAATATTGATGTCTTTTAATTGGCTTAAGAGATACTTTGAAGCGTCTAGATTAAGGGGGGAAATTGGTACCTGTAAAACAACGGTCCGCAGGCCCGTATGGGTCTGCGGTGGCTGTGGCTGGCCCGTATTCGAGGCGTCGACCGTTTTTCTCGGAACACAATTTTTCAAAACGGCACGCAGCATAATTCCAACAATTTACATTCATTTCGCTCCAAATTTTGAGCACATTTTTAAAATAACATTCCGAAGTGAAATACGTACATGATATTCCATGAGTTGATTATAACGTTAGTTATTAACAAATGTTTGTCCCTTTTCCTGTCGAAAATTGGGTTTTTACTTTAAATGCTTGTCAACTACACAAAAAATCATATTTTCAAAATTCCCTACGTATTGTACTAGCTGTACTCATGTAAATGAAAAGGATTTTTCAATTTTTTTTCCAAATTCAAAGTTGCGTCAGTTACACTGCGTGCCGCAGAGCGTCCCAAATTCAATATGCCCCGCGGGAATGTCTCCAGTGTCACCATATTGTATAGTTTTATAATATAATTTTTTTTCATTCGCTTGAAGATATGACTAATAACATCCTTGAATGTTACTATCCTCTTACTTGTCCTTCCACCCAATGTCTAGATGCAACAGTCGAAAACAGGTCACTTTTGGGATATCTTTTTTTGGAAAATCGGGTTGATACATGTCTCCAAAAATTAGGTAGGCGAAAAAGTATGAGCTGACGATCAGTCTGTACTTTTTTTGGGTGGAAATATTTAATTATAATCGATTCCCAGCCGATATCCGCAAAGTTAGTATATCAGTTTAGCCTATGATTGATCGGAGGGATTTCCGGGATAAGGAGTTGAAAAAAAATTGAGCGTGTTCAAAGTGAGAGTCTTGATTTTAGCGAAAAAATAGGCATTATATAGGCAAAAATAGGCATAGGCAAATAGGCAAAAAATAGGCATCAAGTTAAAAGTATACATCGGAATAAAAATCCTTACATTGAATACGATATTTTAACATCTAGAAGAAAAACTAAAAATTTCACAAAGATCGATGCCGCCGTTTTTGAGATGTTTTTCTCACCGACTTTGAAAACGTACTTTCGAGGAAAAAAAGCGTTTAAAGTTTTAAACGACGCTCCGAGCGTTCCAATGGGCTCCGGCGTTTCGATATTTTATTTTTCTCGTCTTACCGTAAAATACTATTCTGAATTTCTCGTGATGAAATGAAGCCGTTTTCAGTATTCTTAGTATATTCTCAATAAATTTTTCAGAGTTACAGCTGCACGAGTTCCGGGAGAAATATATTTTTTACAAGCTTTTATTTAACTTGACTTGGTGTGAGACGACGTTCCTTTGAGATGCAAAACGGAAAATCGATATTTTACCCACTTCCCGACCACTGAGAGCCCTGAAATTTTGCAAACATGCATCTGAGAGGTGACAATGCATGGTACAATTAAATTTAATTTTTTTAGTAAAGAAAAAAACTTCCTGTGTGATGCAAAACGGAAAATCGATATTTCACTGACTTTCCGACTACTTACAAGGAACATCCCTCAGGTGACACTCTTCGATTTTGTTGAAATTTGGATATGTTATAAAGCACCGAAAAGTAAGCGATACTTATTTTTTTATCGGCGGAAAAACGGTTTTAAGGGATGAAACCACCCCTCGAAAAAAGGCATCCCTAGGGTGTTTCACCCCTTAATTTTTTGCAATGTCACTATAGTGGATTTTTCATTGCTTCGGATTAGAAGAATTTTCGTTTTTGTTTCGTTAAAATCGGTGGAATCCTTGTGTGTGAAACTGCTATATTACCCCTAGAGATGCCTTTTTTCGAGGGGCGGTTTCACCCTTTAAAACCGTTTTTCCGCCGATAAAAAAAATACGTATCGCTTACTTTTCAGTGCTTTATAACATATCCAAATTTCAGTAAAATCGACGGGTGTCACTTGAGGGATGTTCCAGACCTCTGAAATTTTTCAAACATGCATCCAAGAGGTATCAATGCATGATCCAAAAGAAACAAAATTATTTTACTTTCTGTGAGATGCAAAACGGAAAATCGATATTTCAACCACTTCCCAACGAAAAAAAAAATTGCGCTGCGAAAGGCTAACAGGAAAGAGACCTTGCAGTGATGAAGCGGTAGCGAAAATGAACAGAATGAGAAACATTGAATTGAGCGTAATTACATGGAAAGTCAACCAATAATAACGCGGGTTCGTTTTGAAGGGATCGAAATTTCGAAATTTCCCTTTGTTATTCCCCTTCGAATTCTTTTCAAAATTTCAAAGCTGTAGTAAAATCAATTAAAGACTAAAAAGTACAAAATAATTTTCATGTACATTTTTTTTAAACAAGCCTTTGTTGAATGTACTAAAAAGAATTTTTTTACCAAGCCACCTATATGTGACCATAAATGAAAGCTCGAGGCGCTCGAAATTTTGACATATAATCTTTAATTTACATAAATCCCTTAAGGGGAAATACATATAAATAGTCGAAAATGAGGAAAAATTTGGGGATTTTTTGCCAACGCAACTACTGGATCAATCGTTTTAAAATTTGTAGGGTATTTTATTGTACATTAGAACACATGAAAAACATTTTTTTATCAACAATAACAGTTCATCAGCAGCCTGCAGCCCATTGTTGCTGAACGAGTTTTCCCCGCGATGTCGAACTTCGGCAGCTGTAGTTTTTTTAAATGTGCAAAAAAATTCAAAAACCACTACATTCTATATGAAAGTACGCTGTCGACAAACCAAGAAAAAGTTGAAAAAGTTAAATGTTGTAATAACAATGATAATCAGAAAAAAAATATCGAATTTTCACCGAAATTGTTCGTGTTTTTTCTGCAAACAGTGATCGTTTCCTTCAATTTTTCATTGAATATACAGGTTTATCGACAAGGATTTGCAATTATGCGACTAAAAAAATTTTGGTTGAACTGAATCGGATAAATAGTTTACTTTTATCGTTGCCGCAAATTTCGAAAATGCATTCAGCAACAATTGACTACAGGCTGCTGACGAGCACAATTGGGGATTTAAAAAAATGTTATTCGTGTCTTCTAATGTACAATGAAATACCTTACAAATTCCAAAACGATTGGTCCAGAAGTTGCGTTGGAAAAAAAAATCCCGAAATTTTTCGTCATTTTCGACCATTTATACATTATGTATTTCCCCCTCAACGTATCAACTGTATTTAACTTACTGTAAAACAACCTTAGATTTCTCAAATAAAAATCTTGATACTGTGTATAAATGCATGGCAATAATTTTTCTAATTACTTTTGTGCAAAATTAAATACACTTAATAAAACTGAATTAAACATTTAAAAAGTTGAGTGCCCCAAGCTTTTATTTGCAGACACATATAGATGACTTGGTAAAAAAAACTATTTTCTACTTTTTAGTAGGGGAGACCGGGGCAAAATGGTATAGCGGGGCATAATGGGACCGGGGCAAAACGGGTTTGGGGCAAAATGGAATAGTGAAAATCAACAGTGCTGGAAAATACGTCATTGGGGCAAAACGGGACTGGGGAAAAATGGGACAGGAAAAATCGGAGATTGATTAATCGTAGTAATTTAATATTAAAGAAGACGACAATTTTTATTTGTTAACTCAATCGCTTAAACAATTATTATTATTTTTGACTTTACAACAACAGTTCGTGCTCGGCTCGTCAGGATTCGTTGAATCCAATAAATTTAAGTACGTCAACATTCAAAAAAATACTAATTTTTCATTTGTTATTAAAGTTTATTAAACAATTACTTTTGATTCTGCAGTCAGAACTGTACCAAACTTGACGTAAATTGTTATTTGAGCCTTCTTATTCGATTGGTACAATTTCTTTGTCGTTATTAATTATTTAAATAATCAAGTAATTTTTATAATCTGACGCGTGCAATTTTTTGGTTTTTTTTTGTTTTTATCTTTCTTTGTTTTGTTTAAATTTATTTTCTGCCAACTGCACGTTACTGATACTGATTTTCCAGCCATTGATGAAAATCTAACTCTTGTCAATTTTTACGTAAATTGTTTTATGAAACTAGGACCGCCGCTCCCCATGAAATCGACGGATATGTGTCGACAAATATATCGGTCAGTCCGTATTATCTGCGTATATGTGGACTGAAACGAACCACAAGCACCATTTAGATTAGATTATGTTTCAACAACTCTTTCATAGAGCCGAAGCATGAATTTTCCTGTCATCCCATTTTGCCCCAAATTCAGCGGGCTGCGACACTTCATTTTTGTGTGTCCCATTTTGCCCCAATTTGATATTCCACTCCTCTCTGTCCCATTTTGCTCCGATCCCATTATGCCCCAGTGCCGTTTTGCCCCGCTATACCATTTTGCCCCGGTCTCCCCTACATCAATTAAATACCAATACGTCGTCTTTTAAAATAAAATCCGTACAAAATGTTTGAAAGAAATGATCTTGCAGGATTTTACCCTGCGAAACGCGCTGACGGTTCTTATTTTTTACAATATTACCTCAAGGAGTATGCAAACTTCTACTGCCTTCGAACATTTTTTTTCTTCGTAGAGTGAAATTAAGCACATCGATCTTTCATTGGCCTAATTTTCCTCGTCGATCTTGGCAGCTTTCGGTGTGCATATACATATACACGTATACATATATAAATAGAGACAAGAGTGGAATACCTTGGAAGTTAAGAAAAACGAAAAAGCAAGAAGGAATGTATAATACGCAGAGTGCAACGTTCGTTAACCGCAGTAAAGTAATTACGAAACACCATCAATCACGCGGATGCTTCTTTATCCTCGTCTCTGCATTTTCATTCCGTCTTCTGTCCCCTCACCCTTCCCTCCGCCGTTCCAAACAAGTAGACGTTGCGAGGTCGATGTCTCCGATTCCGATGAAATTTGGCATGCTTGTAAAATGGATAAAAATAGGCGATACGTATTTTTTTATATCAGCGGAACCCGATTTTTAAGGGTTGAAACGCACTCTCGAAAATTGGGGGTCGTGGTGTAAAAAATTTCTTTGTTTCAAACACTTTTATCATGACTATCATTATTGTAATAAGTATAATCCATAAAAAAAATAGAGTTGAAACGTTTCCTAAATAAGTAAGCGGGAGAACATTTTTCCGATTATGGTGTAATCTTGAAAGGCAGTCCGTGTCGAGGGAGAAATTCTTCGTAAATATACAATTGTAATCCAGTTGCTTCCCGAAGCCAGAAGTCAGTCCGTGATGGCGAGCCTTGCCTGTGTTCATATTAGTGGAAAACTGATGAGTGGTTTTTTACCAGCAATTCACGAATTATTGCAATAAACAACACGCAATTTGTTGCTGTACTTATCATTATCATCATAAACGTCTAGTAGTCGAAGAATACAACATTGTTTCCCTTCAAACTTTATTCTTATTTCAGCCCGTTCACGAGCTATAGAACGAAGAACATTTTTAAGGGTGCGTTGACCTCTTAAGAGTGTCGTTCCGTCAAAACGAGAAAATGTGTATCGACTATTTTGATTGATTGTACTTTCTTTGTAACCCATTTTTGATTCTACAAATTTTCGTCCATGCCGCGCGGTAAGAACTTTGAACGTCTGCCTTTCGGGTGGGGGACCGTTTTGAAGGGGGGCTGGAATGTTACAAATATGCAATTGCGTCATAACACGATCATATATTGACGTGAATTTAGACCGAAATGCCAAAAGGCCAGCTGATTATACAATGCTCTTGGCCAAAAAATCAAAGGGCGGTTTCAACCCCTCAATTGTGAGATATCGGAAATATAAAAAATTCGTATCCGCACTTTTCCATTCTCTTCAAGTATGCAAATTTACATCCCAATCGATTAACAATTCTCGAAGATACGGTTGAAAAAATTGCATTTTTGCAATAAACAATATGAAATTTGTTGCTATCTGCATCGTTCTCATCTCCAATGTATAGTAAACGAAAAAATAAACATTGTTGCAATTTGAAGTTTTTTCATATCTCGTACCGTTACAACGTTATCGACGAAAAACGAAAAACACCCCAACTTTCGAGGGTGCGTTTCAACCTTTAAAGGTTGGGTTCGGCCGACATAAAACAATACGTGTCGCCTATTTTTACCCATTCTACAAGCATGCCAAATTTCATCGAAATCGGACACATCGACCCAGCAACGTTTCCTTGTAAGTGTCGTATCTTATTTTGCAAATCCGTCCACGATCATCGATCTCGACAAGCCGTATGCAAACGATGTTGCCATCTCGTCTGTCTATCGTGATTTTTGTGGCCTTTCGTTGATGAAATTTGTTGAGAAGCTATTCT